>CP139507.1:249918331-250088753 GCA_021014915.2 Artemisia tridentata subsp. tridentata
CTACTGGAGCAAAGACTTTATCATAGTCTGTGCCTTCCTCTTGAGTATACCCTTGTGCTACCAATCTTTCCTTATTCCTAATCACAATACCTCTCTCATCCTTCTTGTTTCTGAACACCCATTTTGTTCCAATTGCCCACTTACCCTTAGGCAAATCTACTAATACCCACACCTTTTGCAGCTTGAACTGTAACAGCTCCTCCTGCATTGCTTCTACCCTGGAAGGGTCACTTAGTGCTTTGGCAATTTTCTTGGGTTCATCTTGAGATAAGAAACAAGCAAATAAACAAGCATTAAGGTCTTCATGTGTCTTCCATTCAAAGATAGCACTGACAAAACCTTGTTCACCTACCTCAATTTGCATCCTTCTTGTCTTCACACCAGACTGTATATGTCCAATCACAAGATCAAAGGAATGATCTTTGTGAATTCTTGTATGGGGAGTTATAGGAACCTCATATTTGTTAGGAATATTATTCAGATCTATTTCAATTTCATCAAAAAATCCAACATGTGGAGCAAAATTAACTATTGGAAAAACAGTTTCAACATTTGGCCCACTAGTACAATCACTTCGCCCAACAATACTAACATCTGGCATAGCAGTACTAACTTCCTGCTCACCAATACCATCATTATTAGTACTGTTATCATTTCCCTGTTGTTCTTGAGCACCAATTCCTCCTTCTTTATTAACACCAACATCATCCTCCTTATCAGCATTACTGGAAGATGGTGGATCATCATTCTTTAAAGTTGGTTGGAACAGAGAATCATCCTTCCAAAGTGGCATGGCATAATAGTCTTTGCTAGATCCAGTCTTCTTACTTGTTTGACCTGCATCAGAACTATCTTTGTTACCAACAAAATCATTAGTATTTGTACCTGCAACAACTGGTACATAATTCATAGATTCTGTTAGTTTTTCAAGGTCAAATAGCCACTTAGGTCCTTCTCCTGCAACAGTAGGCTTATTTTCAACAAACTCTACATGCAGGTTTTCCTCTACCTTCCTGGTTCTTATGTTGTATACCCTAAAAGCTTTACTATGTGTAGAGTAACCAACAAAGAATCCCTCATCTGATTTACCATCAAACTTACCCAGATGATCTAAGGTATTAAATATAGTAACATGACATCCAAATGGTCTCATAAAGCTTAGAGCAGGTGTTCTACCTCTAAAAAGTTCATAAGGAGTCTTGTTGTGAGGTTTAACCACTAAAACCCTGTTCTGTACATAACAAGCAGTATTTACTGCTTCAGCCCAAAATGTAATGGGCAATTTAGTATCAGCTAACATGGTCCTAGCAGCTTCTATCAGTGTCCTATTCCTCCTTTTAGCAACCCCATTCTACTGAGGAGTTCTAGCTACACTAAACTCTCTTTTAATACCTTTTTCTTTACAAAATTCATCCATAAATCTATTTTTAAACTCTGTCCCATTGTCACATCTGATGAATTTCACTTTCTTATTAACTAGGTTTTCTATTTCGGTTATAAAGCTCTTAAGAATGTTACTGGTTTCATCCTTAGTTGCTAAAAAGAAAACCCATGTGAACCTGCTATAATCATCAGTTACCACAAGACAGTACTTCTTATGCATTAAACTACTCATAGATGTAGGACCAAACAAGTCCATATGAAGCATGAATAATGATTGAGTAATAGAGTTTTGGGTCTTGGGCTTACAAGAAGCTTTGTGTTGTTTGCCTTTAAGACAGGCAACACAAGTTTGGTCATTTTCAAAACGTTTCAGAGGTAAACCTCTTACCTAACCATCTTTTACAATCTTATTAATGGTTTTAAAATTAACATGACCAAGTCTCCTATGCCATAGCATTGATTCATCTGATGTGGCTTTTGCAACAAGACAAGTTAGACTCTCTTTAGGAACAATTTTCTTCATATCAACACTGTACATGTTGCCCTTTCTAGGAACTTTAAGTAATACTTGACTTTCATCAGGTAACTTAAAGTCTGGAGATAAGACAAGACATTCAGTGTCAGTAAAAAGAACTTTGTTCTTTTTGTCACACATTTGTGAGACACTAAAGAGATTAAACTTAAGTTCCTGGACAAAATACACATCTTCAAAATCAAGTTGACCAGTCTTTATTGTACCTTTGCCAGTAATCTTTCCACCTCTTGCTCCTCTCCCAAAGGAAACATATCCTCCATCAAAAGCTTTGAAATCTGAGAGGTAGGACATGTTCCCAGTCTTGTGCCTAGAGCATCCACTATCAGCATATCCTTGATCTTCTTCATCATCTTGTTGTAGATATCCCTGCACATAAAATAAAGGAAATTAGTTTCCTTTGGGGACCCAAGCCATTACTGACTTGGATCTGCCTCGTGCATTAATATAATCATATTTCTTCATTGTGATTGATGCACCATTTGGTTTGATAGGTCTCCATACCCAACATACTGTGGCCTTAACAGCATTGCCCTCTTTTACCCTGACAGCATTTCTTGGCCTAGCAGTACAAACTGCTAGCCTAGCAATCTTAACTGTTTGGCACAATTTCTTGTTTTTAAACACTGTTTTCTCATAATAGGACCTTTTACCAATTTGTTGTGCTGATTTTGTAAAACATGTTATTGGTTTAGCACTTGAAACTATTGACTTGGGGTAAGCAGTATTAATGGGTCCAGTAGTACAAAGTAGTTTAAGGCCAGACTTCATCAAAACTGCTCTAGGAGCCATATTTCTGTTAACACAAGGGTGAGTAGATTTAGCAAAACAGTTGTTATTCACCCTTTTATTCCCATGTACCATCCTTTTCCCCTGATGGTAATCACAATAAGCCTGCAAATGATTAAAGCTACCACAAGTATAGCAAGCCTTATTGTACATAACATAATCACTGCCTAATTGTTGGGATTTTAAATTGTTCCAATTTCTCTGGTTATCCCTAGGCCAGCGTGATCTATACATCTCAGCATATTTGACTATTTTCCTAGCTGCTTTCACTTGTTCTTTAGGTTTATCAGTTTTTACCTTAGTATCACAAGGAATAGTATTTTGCTTTTCTACCTCAGGTGTAGACTCAACCTGATCCTCATTATTAGATTTCCAATCTTCAATAATTGGTGCATCTGAATTCATCTTTTCTTCTGAGTGTCAAAAGTTTCACCAACCTCTTTGAAACTATCCTCACTATCACTCTTAACTTCTTTAGATTCCGGTTCCTTTTCTTCCTCTAGATGAGACAGATCAAGCTTTGGGCCTGGAAAGTTCCCTCTATGTGGTGGTGCAACACTTTTATAGCCTAGACCTTTCTTAAAATTGTTTGTTAGCTGACACTCTACAATTTTATCTAGACTTTTAGTTGACCATGCATATTTCTCTATATGCATCTCAATGCTATCTTTATCAAGCTTAATCTTTTCTAGCTGATTTTTAAGCTCTTTAATCTCTATATCTTTAAACATGACATCTCTTTTTAACACAGCTATGTCCTCAGTGAAAACAGTTTCATTCTTTTTATAGAACACTAGTTGTTCTTCTACAACAGCTAAGCCTCTTTTATGATTTGCTAAATGATAATTTGATTGGTTTAGCTCTATTCTCAAGTTATCATACTGTTTTTTAAGTGTTTCATAGTCTTTTAAAGATAAGCATGATTTTGAACAAGCTTTAACAGTATGTACCTCAGAGTCAGAGAAAGCCATCAGTGCCATCTCTGTTGGTGCTTCTTCCTCAGCCATGAAGCTCCAATCAAAACCATGTCCATCTATAGCCACCATTGCCTTTGGAGAAGATTCCTCCTGACTTACATCCTTCCTGTTGCTCTCCTGAGTCCTTGATCCTCTGCTTCTGCTTTCCTGGTTTCTGGGCCCTCTACATTCTCTAGTAAAGTGTCCCAACTTATGGCAGTTGTAACACTCTACCTTTAATTTATCAAATCCAGCAGTATCACTACCATTGATAGTGATCTTCTTCCCTGTCCTCTAGAAGAGTCTTTTGACCCTCATGCTTAGTAAAGCTAATTTCCACTTCAAATCCATCTCCTCCAGATCATCTTCATGAATTTGAATTAGGTCTTCATGCACAAGCTGTGACCCATTAGCTTGACTAGCCAGAAAAGCATAAACAATATCATCTCCTAAGCTAGAAGTACTAGTTTGTGAACTAGCAGTACTAACTTTAGGGCTAGCAGTACTAACCCCTTAAGCAACATGAACCTCCTCTGGACTGCTGTTGCTGGGAGATGACACAAATGCCACGTTCCCAGTGTTAGAACTTGAGCTTCCAGACTTCTTGATCTCCTGTTCAACAATTTTGAAGTTGTTCTACAAATCATCAAAACTCATAATGTCAAGATCGGGCTTGTTTCTCTAGACCACTACATGAGTGTTCCATTCAACAAGTAAGCTTCTCAAGAACTTTAAGTTTAGATCCTCCTGTGGGATCTCAACACCCAATACAGCCAGTTGGTTGACTATCTTCTAAAGCCTATTGAAGATATGGTCAAATGATTCAGTGCTTGAAGCACTAAAGTTTTCATACATCTGCTTGAGCAGAGTCTTCTGTGTCTTCTTGGTGGCTTCATTACCACCAAACCTTGTTGTAATGGCTTCAAACAAGGTTTTAGCATCCTTATATTTGCTGAAAGTTAGCAGTTGCTCATTGGGGATAGCCATTAACAACATGCTCCATGCTTTAACATCATTTTTGTTCTGGAGCTTCTCATCAGAAGCAATAGGACCAGATATAGTTATGGTTATAACGCCATCATCTCCTGTTGATTCAGTAGTTTTGGGAGTGAAGGAGTTTCCATTCTCTATAATGTCCCAAAGTGCATAATCCTGCACTTGGAAGTACTGCTCAATCCTGAGCCTCTACATCTCGTAGTCATTCTGCTTGAGCAAAGGCAGTTTAGCTGTGGTTGTAGTTTGTGATGTTTCAAAATCCATCTTCTTGAATGAAAGTAGAGTTCTTCTGGTATGTTACTTTTAGAGCAAAATTTCAGAACCTTTTGCTCTGATACCACTTGTGGATCCCAATACACGGATCTTGCTTAAGCTTGTTAGAAACTTTGTTAAGCACCAAAGAGTATGCGGAATCTACTCTTTAATGTTCAGAAGACAATTAACAATATTAATGGACCAGTGAACTTTGTATGGACAGTAATAAGAACAATGATATAACTAAAATGATTCAATATTATTAAGCAAATAATACGAGTGATCTGAATATCACTAGGGTTTACAACCTTGAATCTTAACAAAACATATATCTTAAATATCTAACCTAGGACCTCCTTTTATAGACACAAGGAGTCCTTTACAAGATAACTATCAATATTCTAAATATGCAGAATATTTGTATAAGTCTAACTATATAAGATATACACTAAATATCTTCTATACATATCTCCTTACGCGTTTTCATAACCTTAGCAGTACCTTCTTCTTTCAGCAGACTTAGTAGTACAAAGTTTCTTCTGGCAATACTAACTCAGTTAGTACTGGTAGTGTAATTTGCAGCAATTCCAACTTTGTCTTTGGTAGTACAAATTGTTAAGTGTTTTAATTCCCAACACTGAATTTGGTGCTGCTCATGAACTTCAAGGAAAATATGCCAAGTAGTTACTACTGCTAGTACAAAAGTTACTACTGCTAGTGAAAGTTAGTACTGTTAGTACAAAGTTAAGGGCCTAATGACTTGTTTCTAAATTTGCTACTTTTTGTAAGCTAATGACTTGTTTCTTAACTTAATTAGGGCTATTGTAAGCAGTCTACCATGATTGCTTAGATAATAATTCATTTAGCTCCAATTCTGGTTCCATGTTCATGTGGTAATAGGCTAACAGGGTTACTTATATATTTTAACCAATTAACTAGCTAAATTTACCAAGAAATTGACATAATTTACAAGAGGGTATCTCAAAACAAATGTTCAATTACTGCATAATCAAGAAATTTTCAATTACAGAAACATAAACACGATTTTGTTAGAACGATGTGTACAAAAGGAACATAACAATACTTACTAGTGGTGACGGGAGTGGTGGGTCTATGACGGGAGAGTGACAACGACGAGAGAGTGACGTGATGAGAGCTGTAGTGGTGACGGGATTTGTGGTGAGATGAGAGGGAGTTGTGGCGGTGACAGGAGGAGTTGTTAATTTGTGTGATTAATTTGGAATGGGATTGATGAAATTTTTGGGGGGAATACATTTAGTCGCGTGACTAAAAGTTTTTTACAATTTTACAAAATATTTCACGAAAATATTGGAGGGAAAATACCTTTAGCCACGATAATAGTCGTGAATAAAAGTTTTGTTACTTGTTTACAAAAAATTTAACGAACTAGTAGCAAAGATTGAAAAAATCACGAATCGATAGCCGGGCGGTCGACCTACCTGTACCTTGTAATCATTCTAGACGGGATTAATCAGGAAAATACCTTTAGCCACGATAATAGTCGTGAATAAAAGTTTTGTTAAAGGGTGAAAGGGGTTGTTTTTGTAAATTGTATAAGTTATATAGGGTTAAAGGGTAAAATATCATAACGGTTTAAACCGTTTTCATTCGTTTTTTTTATTTCGACTGTTTTTGTACGTCTGGGACCATTTTTGTCCATTGTCTAACATTTTCTTAAAAAGAAACGTATGAAGGCGTACAAAATGTACGAAAGCGAACACAACGTAGCAAAACAAAGAAAAAAGGAGAAGAACATATGAAAACTAAAAAATCATAAAAAAATGTACGAAAACGTAATAAACGTTTCATAACGTTTTAATACGGAGGAAAACGTTCAAAAAAGCTTGAAAACATATGAAAACGAGCGAAAATTGCCGAAAACTTTCAAAAATGGATGAAATCGGTCAAAAAGGTCGAAATCGGTCGAACACGGTCGCAATCGGTCATAGTCGGTATAAAATGGTCTAAATCCGTCGAAATCTATAGAAAATTGTTAAAATCGGTCGAAAACTAGCGAAATCGGTCAAAATCGATTGAAAATGGTCAAAAAGGGACGAAAAACGTTACAAACGGATGAAAACGTAAAAAAAAATTACAAAACGTATAAAAATGTTGTATAGTATTTGTCTTAGTTTACAAAACCTAATGCACATGACCCATATATGAATTAGCCGTTATCACCGGTCATGCATGGGTTCCATTACACTATAAGCCACTACAACCCAGTTCACATGACCCATGACCCATGTTAATTACCCATTGTCGATCACCAGTCATGTATTGGTCGATAACATGACACTAAAAGCCACTACAACCCAATGCACATGACCCATTACCCATGTTAATTACCAATTGTCAACAATCATGGATGTGTCGTAACATGACACTCTAAACAACTATAACCCTAAACTATCTTTAGGGTATCGTTAGATAAGTTTGGCACGGTAACCCGACCCTTATGCTTTATGTTTAATGGTCAACATTAAGTTCAATTCATAGAATGGTTAGTACGAAATGTTTTTTTAAATGCTTTTCCGGGGAAAGTCAAACATTATGTTTGTAGGTTGCTAATGGAATCCATGTTTTAGTTTAGGGGCTTCTTCTTTTAATACCATTATCACCTACAAAACTTTTACTCAGTGTTTTAAAACCCAGGTTGACCCGGCCGGTTGAATCGGTTGAACCGTGAACTGGGTCGATTGACCGAAAGGCGGTTTTGAGCGAAAAACCCGGTTAAACCGGTTGAACCGTGACCTGGTGGCTCGGCCGGGTCAATTAAAAAACTTGTTTTTAGAACATTGCTTTTACTTTGTTTCAAATACCACCATTTTTCTCATATGTAACCGGCTATAGCCGGTGTTCACCTCCACATCATCACAATTTGCCATTTTTTTCTTTTTTTCCTTTTACCACTGATGCCACGTCAGCAGTGAAACCCAAACAATAAATTAAAAGTCAAACAACCATTAATCCCCCATTTAATCCTTTACCTACCCACCTCGATCATTATTAAAAACACACAAACACACACAATAATCAGTTTAGCCCTAATCAAAACTTGCAGTCATCAGTCAAAAACACACACGCACACAAATAATGGATCCAGATATCAAAAAAGGTATGTTTTTTAATGTTTTAATATATCAGTTAATGTTTGAAGGTAGGATAATTAGTAACAGTTTTTGATCTATAAATGGTATAGGGTTTGGGGTTGTTTTTTGATTCTATGTAAAATGGGGTTCTTTTGTAGTTTATAATCGTTGTTATGTTATGTCTCATGTATGCACTGTTTTTTTTTCCATGCCCTGATTTTCGAACACATAATGATTCTTATGTGTTTAACACAAACGTTTAAAGAGTAGTTGGAATGTGCCTAGCAGTGTGCCTAGAACCTTATTTGTGTTTCCAGTAATGTGCCTAGAAGCATTGCCTATAATGTGCATAGAGACACTAAGACTACAATTGAGACTACACTGAGACTACAATTGCCTACAATTGAGACTACACTGAGACTACAAATGCAGCCTTTTGAACTATTTGTGAGTACACTGAGTGGTCCAATTGCCACCAATGAGAACCTAGCAGACATGTTTATGATTGGCCACCAATGAGACTACAAATGCAGCCTAGTTGGCCACTAATGAGACCTCAAATGCAGCCTAGTTTGTGCAACATTGCTTCCTTGTTTGGGATAACACAAAAGAGGACCGAATATGAGAACACAATGGTTTCTTTTACAATGGTAAACCATCAAAAGGTTTTTCTTTGATTGTGATATAGTTTACCATTCGAATCAATAAAACTGATATAACAGTTGTTATTTGCAGATGTCATACCAATTTCTTCTGATTCAAGCAGTTCAGAATCAAATGATGCTGCTTCCGGAATTCCTCCTGGCCTCCTTGCTTGGTATTATCTAGAGCAACATTGTTTACAGCAACATTATTCAAGCTCTGAATACATATTTGAAGATTCAGATACTGATACTAAGGAAGTGGATCCTATCCAAACCATTGAACATCCAGAGGAACTCCCAGCTAAAGCTCATATCCTAGCTCTTCCAGTGCAAGTTCAAATGGCAGTTCAAAAGGCTCACAAAAAGAAATTTACTCAGGATATTGTCTTGGGACTGCCATGTAAGAAGAATCCTATAGGTTTTGGAGCACCTTCTATCAGCCATGGGAAAGGCAAGAGGAAGATGGTTTAGGGGTTTAGGATCTCCATTAACAGCTTTTGTGTTTGGTAATCATGTTATTTGGTAGTTTAATATGGTAGTAGTAATTCTGACATTTGGATGAATGCAATTATTAATGGTACAATAACTGGTAATTTCTAGTTTAACTTGATCTATTTTATAACTTTAAATGGTAGTATTTTGGTTTGTTAAATGGTAGCAGTTTGTGTTCTTGATATTGGTGTTCATGACTCAGGTCTGTGTGCAGTTTGTGTTCATTACACAGGTCTTGATTTTCCAAGTAGGATAAAATTAATCACGTGTAAAAAAAAGTTACAACTGCTAGTGAAAGTTACTACTGCTAGTACAAAGTTAAGACTGCTCAGTTTGGATACATTTTTGTCAATATTTCAAAAATGTTAGATTTTTCAAAAATTTTGTTTTTGAATAAATATTTAAATTGCAGCGAAAATGAAATATTTAAATTCTTAATATCACTTTGGAGCCAAATTGCAGCCAAAATTTTTGAAATAACCTAGGAATTTAATGCTTGGCGTTTGGTTTCCTTACTTGAAAAACTACACCATCATGACCCCTACTTTTTCTCCAAAAAATCAGGCTTCAACCAAAACAGAAAATAAAAGAAAATCTTTTTACACCATTATTTACCAAGTTTACTAATTTTCTTTTACACATTGCTGCTGAAGAATCATGGAAACTCAAGCCAATGATCTGGATCATTTGGTTAATTCTGATAATGAAAAAGAAAATATAGGATATGAATCAGAGGTGTATTCTGATGAGGGTGAGGAGGCTGAAAACACCCATTCTAATGGGAATGTAGTTAACAGGGGCATAACCAGGGCATCAAAGTTTCGCAGAGAATATGGAAAACCCGATGGAATAAAGCTTAGTGTAACCTTCGATGCGTTGAATATGATATCAGGAAAACACAGAGCATTGTTTTCGAGTTTTTTGGGAGACATGGTTCGTGAGCATATTGGTTTGAAGATTCTATCCTGGAAGAAGGTGGGTTCAGAAGCAAGAGATAAACTATGGGATGAAATCATGGTACACATATACTATTTTTGAACCCAATACTGCATAAGTTTATCTCTGCATTTACATTATGTGCAACTAATTAACAACATTGTGTTAATCTTTGCAGCGATATTTTGATGTTGACTTGACAGTCAGAAAGCTGGTAATGAATCATCTTGGTCAACTTCTAAGGAATTTCAGAAGGAAATTGAGACAAACATACATATTGCCCAACCAAAATACACTTTCAAAACTAAATAAAGTCCTGGCGGAGTATAGTGCAATTTTAAAAGCCAAAGTATGGGTCAATTTTGTAAAGTACACAGCCACCGAGGAATACAAGGTGTTAATTAGTCATTTTTATTCATGTACATATATCTTTCTTCATAATTTTGTGTTTCCATATATATTAGTTCTATATTATCAGCATTACTACATCTAAACGCCTTATGATTTTGTGTTGCAAGGTGAAATCAGTTGCAGCTAAAATGGCACGATCCAAGTCTATTTATCAGCATACAATGGGACGAGGTGGATACACAAATGTGATAGATAAAATGGTAAGATTACACATTTGCACATTTTCATTTTAATAGCATCATACTTTCATTTATATTTTTTATCTTACATGTGTGTGTATTTGATGTTTATAAGATCGAAAATAAAGAAATTGAACTAGATGAAGAACCCTCGCGTGGTACACTGTGGTTGAAAGGAAGGGTAAACAAAGACGAAGAATATCCAGATGATGAGATTAGATCAGTGGGATAAAAACTTGTAAGTTTGACTGCAAATTTTATTATTATGTTCATTGTTGGGATTAAAAGTCTTCTTAATATTGTTTGAATTACTGCTGCTCATGTTTGTGTTAATACTGCTCTAAGGGATTTAGTGCTGCTCATGAACTTCAAAGAAAATGTGCCTAGTAATTACTACTGCTAGTAAAAAGGTTACTACTGCTAGTGAAAGTTAGTACTGCTAGTAAAAAGTTAATGCTCAGAGATTAAGACTGCTTGAAGTTAATATTGCTAGTGTATTAGTTACAACTGTTAGTTATAAGTTTGTACTGTTGGTTCATATACTGCTTGAGATTAAGACTGCTTGAAGTTAATACTGCTTGAACTTAATAACCTATTTCCCATATTGTGTGTGCAGAAAGAAACTGAGGACAAGATCAAAAAAGGAACCTTGAAGGTTGATCATGGCACTGATGCCATGATAGTTTTTATTAGGTAAGGAAAAGGGAGGTTATGCAAGAGGAGTGGGAAGTGGAGTTACATACAAGAGGTATTTTGATCTTCCTCGAATTAGACAAGCATCTGATGAAAGAATTGTGTTACTTCAAAGTCAACTTGATAATGAGAGACGCGGATGTCAAGAAAAAGATCTATTAATCCAGAATTTGATGAATCAGTTGGCTGCACAAGGGGGCAGTTGCAGTCAATGTCAACTCAATTGAAACCACAAGAAGTAAGACGTTTTTTATGTTGTTTTTTTTATATTGCAGTTGCAGTCTTTATTTGTCTTAATTTATATTGCAGGTGTCTCCAGTGGACATTAATCATATAAATAGCGGCACTGATGAGGATGGCGGAACACCTGTTGCTGTATGTGAGAATCGTGCAAGCATTGAAAAGTCTAATGGACTTGCAACTTTGGAAAAGGAAATGGAAACAAGGGTAAGTAATAAAACATCCCCCTGTGATTTTTGAATTCTAGATACATGTCTTATTTACCGTGTTTTATATATATAGGAAACTGTTAAATCTGTCGGATCTAAGAAAATGACTAGATCAATACGAAATGATTCTTCACGTCAAGATTCCCAATCACAAGAAAATATGTCTCCACTACTAGTACTACCACAAGTATGTCTTTAAACATGTTCATATATTCTTTCGTTTAATTAATTGCTGATACATACATGCAACAAATCATTTTTTAGGCAATTAAATGCAAACTGTGGCACTTAAAGAAGTCAACTATTATTGCTTTGGGTACCATATACAAGACTGATGGAAAACAAGTGCTTCATAACAAAGAACTCCCAAAGTGTTGGGAATTAAAACACTTAACAGTTTGTACTACTGAAGATATAACTAACAGTACTAACTCAGTTAGTACTGCTAGTGTAAATGTTTGTACTGCTGAAGACAGTTATGAAGATGGTACTGCTATGCTTATGAAGACGTGTTTTGTGATAAGTATAGAATAGATTTTATGCATATCACATAAATTTAGATTGATACGAATACTGTAGTTATCTTGTAAAGGACTCCTTGTGCCTATAAAAGGAGGTCCTAGGTTAACATGTAAGATATTCTTTTGCATACGTGACTCAAGGTTGTAAACCCTAGTGATATTTAGATCACTCGTATTATTTGCTTAATAATATTGAATCGTTTTGGTTACATTGTGTTTATAGAGAGTTCACTGTTACATTGCTTTATACATTCTAAACATTCTTCTAAGCATTAAAGAGTAGATTCCGCATACTCTTTGGTGTTAAACAAAGTTTCTAACAAACAAGTGGTATTAGAGCTAAAGGTTCTGAAACTTTGCTCTAGTAGAAACATACCAGAAGAACTCTACTTTCATTCAAGAAGATGCATCTTGAAAAAACACAAACTACAACCACAGCTAAACTACCTTTGCTCAAGCAGAATGACTACGAGATGTGGAGGCTCAGGATTGAGCAGTACTTCCAAGTGCAGGATTATGCACTTTGGGACATTATTGAGAATGGAAATTCCTTCACTCCCAAAACTACAGAATCAACAGGAGATGATGGCGTTAAAACCATAACTTTATCTAGTCCTGTTACTGCTGATGAAAAGTTCTAGAAGAAAAATGATGTTAAAGCAAGGAGCATGTTGTTAATGGCTATCCCCAATGAGCAACTACTGAATTTCAGCAAATACAAGGATGCTAAAACCTTGTTTGAAGCCATTACAACAAGGTTTGGTGGTAATGAAGCCACCAAGAAGACACAGAAGACTCTGCTCAAGCAGATGTATGAAAACTTTAGTGCTTCAAGCATTGAATCATTTGACCATATCTTCAACATGCTTTAGAAGATAGTCAGCCAACTGGCTGTGTTGCGTGTTGAGATCCCACAGGAGGATCTAAAATTAAAGTTCTTAAGAAGCTTACCTGTTGAATGGAACACTCATGTAGTGGTTTGGAGAAACAAGCCATATCTTGATACTAAGAGTTTTGATGATTTGTACAACAACTTCAAAATTGTTGAACAGGAGATCAAGAAGACTGGAAGCTCAAATTCCAACACTGGGAACATGGCATTTATGTCATCTCCCAGTAATAGCAGTCCATATGAGGTTCATGTTGCTTCAGGGGTTAGTACTGCTAGCCCTAAAATTAGTACTGCTATTTCTCAAACTAGTACTGCTAGCTTAGGAGATGATATTGTTTATGCTTTTCTGGCTAGTCAAGCTAATGGGTCACAGCTTGTGCATGAAGACCTAATTAAAATTCATGAAGATGATATGGAGGAGATGGATTTGAAGTGGCAATTAGCTTTACTAAGCATGAGGGCCAAAAGATTCTTCCAAAGGACAGGGAAGAAGATCACTATTAATGGTAGTGATACTGCTGGATTTGATAAATTAAAGGTAGAGTGTTACAACTGCCATAAGTTGGGACACTTTGCTAGGGAATGTAGAGGGCCCAGAAACTAGGAAAGAAGTAGGGGATCTAGGTCTTAGGGGGAAACAGGAAGGCTGTGAATGAGGAGGAGTCTTCTTCAAAGGCAATGGTGGCTACAGATGGACATGGTTTTGATTGGAGCTTCATGGCTGTGGAAGAAGCACCAACAGAGATGAAACTGATGGCTTTCTCTGACTCTAAGGTACATACTGTTAAAGCTTGTTCAAAATCATGCTTAGCTTTAAAAGAATATGAAACACTTAAAAAACAGTATGATAACTTGAGAATAGAGCTAAACCAATCAAATTATCATTTAGCAAATCTTAAAAGAGGCTTAGCTGTTGTAGAGGAACAACTAGTGTTCTATAAAAAGAATGAAACTGTTTTCACTGAGGACATAGCTGTGTTAAAAAGAGATATCATGTTTAAAGATATAGAGATTAAAGAGCTTAAAAATCAGCTAGAATAGATTAAGCTTGATAAAGATAGCATTGAGATGCATATAGAGAAATATGCAGGGTCAACTAAAAGTCTAGATAAAATTGTAGAGTGTCAGCTAACAAACAATTTTAAGAAAGGTCTAGGCTATAAAAGTGTTGCACCACCACATAAAGAAGTTAAGAGTGATAGTGAGGATAGTTTCAAAGAGGTTGGTGAAACTTTTGACACATCTTTTGTTGAGGAGAAGGTGTCAGAAGAAAAGATGAATTCAGATGCACCAATTATTGAAGATTGGGAATCTGATAATGAGGATCAGGTTGAGTCTACACCTGAGGTAGAAAAGCAAAATAATGTTCCTAGTGATGTTAAGGTAAAAACTGTTAAACCTAAAGAGCTAGTGAAACCAGCTAGGAAAACAATCAAATATGCTGGGATGTATAGATCACACAAGCCTAGGGGTAACTAGAGAAATTGGAATAATTTAAAATCGCAACAATTAGGCAGTGATTTTGTTATGTACAATAAGGCTTGCTATACTTGTGGTAGTTTTAATCATTTGTAGGCTTATTGTGATTACCGTCAGGGGGAAAGGATGGTACATGGGGATAAAAGGGTGTATCAAAACTGTTTTTCAAGAAATTCTCACCCTAGTGTTAACAAATATATGGCTCCAAAAGTAGTTTTGATGAGGAGTGGCCTAAAAACAGTTAATATTGCTAGACCAGTTCATACTGCTTACCCCAAATCATCAGGTGTTAGTGCTAAACCAACATCAAGCTTTTCTAAACCTGCACAACACACTGTTGGAAGGCCCTTTCAGTATAAAACAACATTATATAGCCAAACAATTAAGACTGCTAGGCCAGCTGTTTGTACTGCTAGACCAGCAGCTAGTACTGCTAGACCAGTAGAGTAAAAAGCGGCAATGCTGTTAAGGCCTCAGCATGTTGGGTATGAAGACCTATCAAACCCAATGGTGCATCAATCACAATGAAGAAATATGATTACATTGATGCACGAGACAGATCCAAGTCAGTAATGGCTTGGGTCCCTAAAAGGAAACTAATTTCCTTTATTTTATGTGTAGGAACATCCACAAGATGATGAAGAAGATCAAAGATATGCTTATAGTGGAGGCTATAGGCACATGACTGGGAACATGTTCTGCCTCTCAGATTTTAAATCTTTTGATGGAGGATATGTTTCCTTTGGGGGAGGAGCAAGAGGTGTAAAGGTTACTGGTATAGGTACATTAAAGACTGGTAAACTTGATTTTGAAGATGTGTATTTTGTGAAGGAACTTAAGTTTAATCTCTTTAGTGTCTCACAAATGTGTGAAAAAAAAGAACAAAGTTCTTTTTACTGACACTGAATGTCTTGTCCTGTCACCAGACTTTAAGTTACCTGATGAAAGTCAAGTACTACTTAAAGTTCCTAGAAAGGGCAACATGTACAGTGTTGATATGAAGAAAATTGTTCCTACATTCTAACTTGTCTTGTTGCAAAAGTCACATTGGATGAATCAATACTTTGGCATAGGAGACTTGGTGATGTTAATTTTAAAATCATTAATAAGATTGTCAAAGATGATTTGGTAAGAGGTTTACCTCAGAAACGTTTTGAAAATGACCAAACTTGTGTTGCCTGTCATAAGGGCAAGCAACACAAAGCTTCTTGTGAGCCCAAGACACAAAACTCTATTACTCAACCATTATTCATGCTTCATATGGACTTGTTTGGTCCTACATTTGTGAGTAGTTTAATGCATAAGAAGTACTGTCTTGTGGTAACTGATGATTATAGCAGCTTCACATGGGTTTTCTTTTTAGGAACTAATGATGAAACCAGTAACATTCTTAAGAGCTTTATAACAGAAATAGAAAACCTAGTTGATAGAAAAGTAATAATCATCAGATGTGACAATGGGACATAGTTTAAAAATAGAGTTATGGATGAATTTGTAAAGAAAAGGGTATTAGGAGAGAGTTTAGTGTAGCTAGAACTCCTCAGCAAAATAGTGTTGCTGAAAGGAGGAATAGGATACTGATAGAGGCTACTACGACCATGTTAGCTGACTCTAAGCTACCTATCCCATTTTGGGCTGAAGAAGTCAATACTGCTTGTTATGTGCAGAATAGGGTTTTAGTAGTCAAACCTCACAACAAGACTCCTTATGAACTTTTTAGAGATAGAAAACCTGCTCTAAGTTTCATGAGACCATTTGGATGTCATGTAACTATTCTTAATACCTTAGATCATTTGGGAAAATTTGATGGCAAATCAGATGAAGGTTTCTTTGTTGGTTTCTCTACACATAGTAAAGCATTTAGGGTATACAACATAAGAACCAGGAAGGTAGAAGAAAACCTGCATGTTGAATTTTTAGAGAATAAGTCTAATGTTGCAGGTGAAGGTCAAAAATGGCTGTTTGACCATGATGCTCTAACAAAATCTATGAACTATGTACTAGTTGTTGCAGGTACAAATACTAATGATTTTGTAGGTTCAGAAGCCAATATTGATACAGGTGAACCTAGCATGGAGAATGAGACTCGTCAAGATCACATTCTGATGCCTATTTGGAAAGATGGTTCCCTATTTGATTCATCTTCAAAGGATGATGAACCTTCTAATGATGCTGAAAAGAAGAGATCTGAAGATTAAAATAAAGAAAGTGCAGTAGAAGAACAAGAGAATCCTGAAGACAATTCAAATGGTGTTTGTAATGCTGAGCCAAAAGATACTACTGCTGGGCTAAATGTTGAATTTTCTAGCCCACCAGTTACTTTTGATGCTGATTTATCTGATGATGAAGTGGATCTGAATAATGTTCCTAACACATATGAGGTTCCTACAACTCCCCATACAAGAATTCACAAGGATCATTCCTATGATCTTATGATTGGAGATATACAGTCTGGTGTGAAGACAATAAGGATGCAAATGGAGGCAGGTGAACAAGGTTTTGTCAGTGCTATCTATGAAGGGAAGACACATGAAGACCTTAATGCTTGTTTATTTGCTTGTTACTTATCTCAAGATGAACCCAAGAAATTTGCCAAGTGACCCATCCTGGGTAGAAGCAATGCAAGAAGAGTTGTTACAATTCAAGCTACAAAAGGTGTGGGTTTTATTAGATTTGCCTATGGGTAAATGGGAAATTCGTACAAAATGGGTGTTCAGAAACAAGAAGGATGAGAGGGGTATTGTGATTAGGAATAAGGCAAGGTTGGTGGCACAAGGGTATACTCAAGAGGAAGGCATAAACTATGATAAATTCTTTGCACCTGTGGCTAGGATTGAGGCTATAAGGCTGTTCTTAGCTTATGCTTCTTTTATGGGATTCATAGTATATCAAATGGATGTAAAAAGTGCTTTCTTATATGGTACAATTGATGAGGAAGTTTATGTTATGCAACCACCAGGGTTTGAAGATCCTGATCATCCTGACAAGGTCTACAAGGTGGTAAAAGCATTGTATGGTTTGCATCAAGCTCCTAGAGCCTGGTACGAAACCTTGGCCACATACCTATTGGACAATGGGTTTCACAATGGGAAGATAGATAAGACATTATTTATTAGGAGGCAAAAAGGAGACATTTTACTTGTCCAGGTTTATGTGGATAATGTTATTTTTGGCTCTACTAAAAAGGAGATATGTACTGAGTTTGAGAAGCTGATGCATGACAAATTTCAAATGAGTTCAATGGGAGAACTCACTTTCTTTTTAGGGTTACAAGTCAAGCAGTCAGAAGAAGGGATATTTATCAGCCAAGATAAATATGTAGCAGAGATTTTGAAGAAGTTTGGGTATGCTGATACAAAGACTGCTAGCACTCCTTTTGATCCAGAAAAACCCATGCTCAAAGATTCAGATGGTGATGATGTTGATGTTACTCTTTATAGATCAATGATTGGGTCATTGATGTATGTTACATCATCTAGACCAGATATCATGTTTACTATATGTGCATGTGCTAGATTTCAAGTTACTCCTAAGACTTCACACTTACATGCAGTGAAAAGGATCTTTAGGTACCTAAAAGGCCAACCCAAATTGGGTCTTTGGTATCCTAGAGAGTCTCCATTTAATCTGGTGGCTTACAGTGACAATGACTACGCTGTTGCAAGTTTAGATAGGAAGTCAACAACAGGTGGTTGTCAATTCCTAGGATGCAGGTTGATATCATGGCAATGGAAAAAGCATACTGTGGTGGCTACTTCTACAACTGAGGCTGAATATGTGACTGCTGCTAGTTGCTGTGGACAAGTACTCTGGATTCAGAATCAGATGTTGAACTATGGGTATAATTTTATGAATACCATGATAAATATTGGCAATAACAGTACTCTTTGCATTATTAGAAATCCTGTTCAACATTCTAAAACAAAACACATAGAGATTAGACATCATTTTATAAGAGATTGTAATGAGAAAAAGTTAATTCAAGTTGTTAAAATTCACACAGATAACTATTGGGCTGACTTACTTACAAAAGGTGTTGATGTTGGAAGATTTCAGTACTTGGTGGTAAGTATTGGAATGCTTAATCTATAAAGTTTTAATCTCTAAGTGTCTTTGTAAAGTTTGTAAAGGATTTGTACTGTAAATTGTTAGACAATTGAGTTTGTACTGGTGGTACAAAGTTTGCACTGTTTGTTCAAATTAGTACTGCTAAGTTTATACTGTTAGTCAAATTTTATACTGTTATATAGAAAATCCTTTGGTTTGTGTTTTCTTGGTTTTGGACTAACATTTGCAGGAAGAGAAAGCAGTATGATTGGAGTTTATGATGTGTGAGAAGCTAAAGTGGTATAATTGAACATGAATTGATGGTCATAGTTAGCCAGATAGTAACTGGCCTAACTCACTCTATACAATTCTATCATAGTTCAATGATAGTGTGACTAGTCAAAGGACATCTGGTATAGAGAACAGCGAGAAAAAGTGAATCTAACACATTTGTGTTAGAGGTAACACCTACCACGAGCTGGAAACCCTGTCAAGAAGGCTCTTTTAATGAGTCTATCTGATCATAGGCAGTTTTTATAACTTAAATTATTTGTTCTCACACAACCAGAGATTAAATGCAACCAAAATTTGATTAAGTGTCTTCCTTTACACTTGATCCCTTCAAAAGTTTGTGGGCAGTATGGTTTTAAAAGAAAATTGAGTTTATATTGGTAAGAAAAAGATTTTCCAAAAAGTTTGTACTGCTAGGCAAAAGTTTGTACGGCTAGCATAAAACTTTGTACTGCTGGATGACCGTTTGTCCTGTTTTGCCGTATCCGTTTTTTAAATATAGCCGTTGGGGTAAATCTGTGTCAGTTACTTTGTTTAAGAGTTTTTCTACCTTGGATAATTCACACTCTTTATTTACTTACACAATTTCTTTATTCTCAAGAAAAGATTTATTCAAGTCGATATATTCTCAAACCCTAAGTGACTTTTATAAATTCCCCATTGGCTCTACCAACCTTTTCATTCACTTATATACGACTATATCACAACAGTCTAATCACACTTTTACTGATCATAATGGAGAATTTGGCTTTTGTCGATAAACACAACATGGTTGCTTTCTTGGAGAAAACAAAGGAAGGTAAAGACTTTCATGAGATAGTAGATTTTCTAAACTCTACCCACATCAGGTATGCTTTAACTATCAACCCGACTATCTATGTCTCTCAAATCAAACAGTTTTGGCAGGCTGTTACTGTCAATACTATTGAGAATGGAGACAGGGAGTTAATTGCAACAGTTGATTGCAAAACAATTACTATTACTAAGTCATCTGTTAGGAGACATCTCCATTTAGCAGATGACAATGGTATTAATACATTGCCTAACACTGAAATTTTTCCAAACCTTTCTAGAATGGGGTATGACACAACTTCTCAAACACTGAGTTTTCAAAATGGATGTTTTGCCCCACAATGGAGTTTCTTTATCCATACCATCCTTCATTCTTTAAGTCCCAAGAAAACCTCATGGTAGCAATTCAGTAGAAATATTGCAATTACTCTCATTAGTCTATCAACAAACAGGACTTATAATTTTTCCAAACTGATTTTTGATAGTACGGTGAAAAATATGGATAACAAGTATAAGTTTTTAATGTATCCAAGGTTTATCCAAATGATTTTGAGGAAAAGTTTGCTGCTATCCCATAAAAATGTTTATCCAATGACGTGTTT
The DNA here is from genome assembly GCA_021014915.2 of Artemisia tridentata subsp. tridentata. Classification (NCBI taxonomy): domain Eukaryota; kingdom Viridiplantae; phylum Streptophyta; class Magnoliopsida; order Asterales; family Asteraceae; genus Artemisia; species Artemisia tridentata. The sequence goes on from CP139507.1 coordinate 249,938,784, forward strand.
TTTTAGGTCTATAAAAATCAACCAAGTTTTACATTTATTTATTGCCGAACTAACCTATAGACTCTAAACACTCACGAGCAGTGTACCCGATCAATGTAGATAGTTTTTAGGTAAGCAAGGGTCGTTCACTAGGAGCGAAGCTAAAGTGATCTAAAGGTATTCTAATTACTAAACTAACTAACCTAGAAAGCAAGTAAATATTTTTAGGGTTTTAGCCTGAAAGGCTATCACGATTTTGTGTGTTTAATTAAACTAAATACGAGAAAATAAATATTAAACTAATTAAAAGCAAATTAAAGATAGATGAAGATATATAGGAAGAACGGGTTAGCCACATCTAATCCATTTTATAGTTATACATGCTTATGTCTACTTGTTTTAATTCATTCAATTGTTTTGTCGCCAATCCGATTATTAATCCTGTCACGATTAAATAACCTACCATCGTGGTGGGAAAGAGGACATGATCATAGTGACCTATCTAGCATCAATACTAACTTATTGCTTTAAACCGTCTAACCTAGTTTGGCATTACGCGCTACTAGTCCTAATAGTGGCATGAGGCACGGTTCCGGTGTGTTCCCTCTAAGCCGTCTATATAGGATTCGGATTACTACACTTATGATCAATTAAAGTAACCACAATTACAGATAGTTAAATTACAGCAATTAAACCAATAAGATCATAATCTAGTTACATAGACTTTTACTAGTTATAAGCGATAAACGAGTTTTTATCGATAAGCACCCAATCCAATAACAAAGTAAACACATCAACACAAGCATAAAAACTAATAAAACTTCATAAACATGGCTAACACCTAAGGGTGTTAGCCCATAATCTCAGCAAAAGATAGAGTATACATTAAAAATTAAACATAAGAAATCCATAGACAAATTTATTATGCTAACCGAATGATACACAAAGATAAGTATGGAGATGTTCTTCGTCGATCTTCAATGGTGGATGGAGAAGGTATTGGGGACGATTTGGGGCTGTTCCCCACTGATAATGGTCCTTCTGGTGATAATAAAATCGTCCATAGGGCTGTGGTATTTATAGGGGTAAGGAAGAGTAGCCTCCAAGTTTACCAAAAATATGCAGTCTGCTGTTACGACCCGATACGGCGCATCTAGAAATCCTATGCGCCGCATCTCCTTCAGAATCAGATAGATTTTCTTTTTCTCTTCGCGTGGCCGCTTGAATCAACTAAAACGGAGTCCGGATGAAGATTTTATGACCAAAACAGTGAAGCATCTTCTAAAGTTGTTACGTAAACATTATTTCTTCGTTTGGCTTCGATTCTTCACTTGATTTATCGGTTAAAGCTCATACACGACGTATCTCAAGGATAGGATGCGCCGCATTCGATGTAATCCCGTCTTGGTCTTCAAATATCTAGGGCTTCTATACGGCGTATTCATAGAATCCGATACGCCGTATTCTTCAAATCGACCAAGTTTCATATACGGCGTATTCCCAAAGATGGATACGCCGTATGCATCAAAGTCAGGCAAGGTCTTGAACTCTTCTAAGTATATGGATACGGCGTATCTAATTAGAGTTGATACGCCGTATTGAGTGTCTGATCAGTAGGCATTCTTCAATATCTTCGTTTTTGCTCCAAAACACATCTTTTTTCATAACTTTCTCCAATTGCTTCCGATATTACTGAGATTTACAAAAGTAAATGATTAAGTACCAAATCTCACACATAATAGTATAAAATGAGCAATATAAACGGGATAATGATGCTAATAATATGTACTTATTTGATGTCATCAAATATCCCCCCACTTGAACTTTACTTGTCCTCAAGTAAACCTTAGAATTAATCTTATGTAAATGTATCCTAAAAGATATTAGGATTTATTTTTATATTTAAGCATGTATTCGTTTTTGTCATAATCACACAACCAAACACTTAACGAATTAGAAGTAAAATAAAATATTTTGATAAAAGCAAATCTAATCGTTTAACTGTCCAGTCGTGACGAATATTCTATCATAAGCTTGGCAAGTATACATATCTCCCCCACTAAAGCCAAGGAATAACAAGTCTAAAGTGGTAAAAAGGGTTTATAGGTTAAGGGTTAATAATTCTCCTTAATCTCTATCGATCTCAAATTCCAGAAAAGGCGACAAAATAGCAAATACATGATCGAATCCACGAACATGATACTTGCAATTGCTCAAATCCTTAACTCGAACAGGCTAAAGATAGGACCAAGTAATCTTTACCAATAATATTATATCAAAAAGGGCGACAAAATCATAAATACATAGCCGAATCCACGACTATGATACTTAAGATTGCTCAAATCCCTAATCTCAATAAATCAAAGGTTTTGATAACGAATAATATAGGGTATGGATAATATTTGGGATATAAATTGGTGTAAAATGAAAAATAAACAAAACAAATAAATTAAAATCCTAAGTGTGGTTAATCACTATCCCAACCATCCCATGAATAAGACTCATATCATAGAATAACTCACGCTTTAACACTTGAAACACACGCTTTAGGTAGACACGAATTATACTCAACAAGATCTCAATCAAAGAATAACCTTTAGTTGGTGTTCCCATAACTGCCAACTCCCATTCAATCCATAGATATAATATACAACAACTAGTGGTGATATCGACCACTTAATACAAAACTTTATATAAGTTGGTCAAAACAAACATCCAACTTTTCATTTTTTTCTTTTTCTTTTCTATTTTTTCGATTTTTTTTTTTTTTTTTTTTTTTTTTTTTTTTTTTTTTTTTAACATAAACAAAGATGTGTAAAATTTCACCACATCACTATAATGATAATTCTGGATAATTTTTCCATACTTTTCATAACTTCAGAAATAACGGTAATAGTGAAAGTAGTAAACACACGAAAAATAAACTCAAAGATATACAATATTTACTTTCACTCCAATTGCATTGTGCAATTTCCCGACCTAACCATAGATAATGAATTACGCACGCGAACAAAGGTAATGTAAGGAAACACACTTTGCCTAAAGCAATTAACCAACCACGGATTTTAATCTATAGGGTAGGCTAAGGTGTAAGGGTGTAACGAAACATTTTAACAAAGGTGTAAGAAACGAAAGGAATGGCTCTGAGGGTTTTTCTAGGGGTATCTTACTCTAAAAATGAGAGTAACAAAAGGGTTTATACGGGGGTTAACTAACCAGTGTAGTTAGCTAATAACACATAACATATAATAGGCTATTTGGGTGTAATCCTAGAATTTTACCAATTTAGACAAGTCATTCCAATTATATAAATAATACTTATTATGGTGGTCTCGAATAGTATACAAGCCAAGTTCTAAAGTTTACAAGTCACCGGCACACTCATAGATTTGTGAATTTTGAAAAATCACAATTTTTGAAAATAACGTCATGTGTGCAGCTATGTAACTTAGACCTTAAACAAAAACATGCTAAAAATTTTAAATTTTGATATATTAAGTACATTTTAAGCATATTTTGAAAAGTTTAGGACAAGTAAGTGTTAAGTGTTCTAATTCTCCAATCCTCCCACTTAAGTTAAACAACGTCCTCGTTGTTTGTATAAAAGGTTAAAAACTGGAAAATAAAAGAATTAGAACAGAAAAACTCCCCTGAGATTTGCTCGGTATGATCCTCCATTTGTATAAGAGCAAAAATCATCTTTCTTGTGGATTAGAACGTTTAAGCTTCATAATCAATGTATCCACAGGAAATGCAGGAATCTATAATACCACCAAGGCTTTAAACACACCTAAGTTAAGAAAGGTTCAAACTTGCATAATACATTAGTAGTTAGGAAAAATAAAACATAAAAATAAAAATGAAAATCATCAGGTCAGTCGATGCGCCGTATCTTATGGAAGAAGATACGCCGTATCGAGCCTGGAATAATTACGGATCAGAATAGAAGATGCGCCGCATCCTTAACCAGGGATGCACCACATTAAAATAAACTGATAAAAAGTTTAAAGTCGTAAATATAAAATGCAGAAAAATAAAGTAAGATATGACCAGTGCAGGAGATGCGTCGTATCTCAGGATTGAGATGCGCCGTATCTGCTGCGGGCCTGACTGACTCGACTCAGAACAGAATAATAAAAATTTTCCGGGTTGTCTCCCGGCCAGCACTTGTCTTTATTCCAGAGTCTTCAAGTTAGACTCACGTTCAGCTCTTCATTTAGTCCTTGTCACGGTCCATCCTTCTTCCTTCATCCGAAAGACGTTCCCGTATAGCTTTGCGACGTTTTCTTCCGTTCGACTTAATCTAGTATAACTCTTGGTCTTCGTCGCCACATATTCCTCATCTGGTCCCAAAGAGTATTTGATGATTTTAAATTTTTCAGAAATAATCATGGGTGGCTCATTATAAGGGATCCCAAGTAGTTGACACTTTCTTTTGGTGAATTCTTCTTCGTCTTTGTCAACAAACTTAAAATAAGGATCCTTAATTAAATAGTCATCAAGTTCATCAATTAATGACTCATTGTTATCATCGTCTTGAATTGCCTCCCACTCTCTTTCCAATTCCCATTGTAACCGTCGACTAAGCTTCGTGTAATCATCAAATTGTGCATGCACCCATTCCCAGAAAGTAGTAGTCGATGTTCCCTTTAGCTCTTTCAAGTATTCGATTCTACCCTTTTCTTGCAAAGCCTCCGCTTTTTGTGGGCAGTCTTCAACATTATCAAACCACTCATAGTCTTCAAAGGTTACATCGTTTCCAACCCGTTTCATTCCAACTATACTTCCCCCATTACAGGTTCCGTCACTCTTATAATCACAGGTCGGTCAAACACTACTCCCATCCTTGAAAACGAAAGGTGTACAGGTGTGATTAATGTGCTCAAATTCCCATGGTTTATCCCAAACCCATGGTATTTGGTCATTCCATTCGTAGTACCAGGTGTTTTTGAAATCATCATAAGTCTTGAATCCTGGTAGATCTCCAGTTGGCACATCATCGTCGACTTGAAGAAGGTAATTAAATTCTTTGAATTGTTTGCATAAGGGTGTCTCATAATCGAACACGTCAATGTCTATTTTGAATAATTCTTCAATGCCCTCATTGATTGTTGAATCATGAAGTGACGACCCATAGTCGCTTTCTACTTCTTCGTCTTCTCCTCTCATCCAATATACCCATAACGCATCTTTAGTAGCTCGATCCATGCTCATATGGTTATTGAACTTACTAGCCAACCACTCTGAAAAATCAACATTGTTAGGATCATGGTCAACGTCAAAGCAAGCTTTACCAATCATTTTCCTCCTTATCTCCATGAACTCGTTAAATTGCTCCCTAAAACTCCGTGTCAACCATGAAGTCATAATCCGCTTGACTTCATTCGCAGGGGCAAATTTTCGACTACCATATTTAAGTTCAAGCCATTCTTCGAGGGAGATGTCCATCAATCTTACCAACCTGCCATGAAATAGTAACTCTGCCACAGCATAAATTCTTTCATCGTCCAGATAGTTCTCATTTAATCCCCAGTACTGTTCGGAATAAGGCATGTAAGAAATTTGCATAGGTTGGGTATTGCCTCCACCACAGCTTTTATTGCTTGAGTTCATGAATTCAATTTTGAATTTCCCATCATTCTCTTTGATAGTAGTCCAAGTCAATCCTTTAGATTCAATGATGGGCCATAAGAGTACCAATTCATCTTCAGTGTAGCTCATTAGTAAATCATACGAGTATATCCCATCTTCAATATTGCATAAGCGCTTGAATTCCTTATAAGTAGCTTCAAGAGGGGTTTCCCAAGAAAATAAATCTGCATCAATCATGAGCACATTGAAGTCGACCTCATAAAAAACTTTCACTTTGAAGGAATCCGAAAGCAAGAGTTCCTTAGCAAGATATCCGTTCACTGACATGTCTTCCATAGCAAAACCTGTCATCATAGGTAAAATCATCAGTAGGATTTGTTCGCTAGAAGAGAAATTAATGAATTTAGAAACGGATATAAGAATAAAAATAGCTGATATCTGCTGACGATGCGCCGTATCCAAATAGTTGGATACGCCGTATCTTATAATCGTTAAAATTTAATCAGACTTTTATTCAGAAAATAGATACGCCGCTTAGAAAGTTGAATGCGCCGTATCAGTTTTAATTATCAAAAATCGATATTTATTTAAAATTAAATGCGTCGTATTAACAAAAGTTAATGCGCCGTATTTTCGTTACGTTTCAAAATGCAAGATTTTTTATTCAGAAGATACGCCGTATCGACAGAGATCGATGCGTCGTATCTGTTTAATAATTCGAAAACTGTTTTTAATTAAAATAATAGATACGCCGTATCTGTAAAAACAGATGCGTCGTATAGCTTTATCGTTTAGAAAAAAATTTCTTATTAAAAACAGATACGCCGTATCTCAGGGAAAGATGCGCCGTATCATTTGAATAAGCTCAGTACAACGATAGCAGAACACAGAAAATACGAAAAATAAAAACAAATAAAAACACAAACGAAAATAAACACAAATAAAAGCAAACAAATAGCACACAAAACAGAAAATATGCAAATAATACAATGAATGCAATTTAACCTAATATACAACACAGTTAGCGGTTAGATTAAAAATTAAAAAGAAAAACCTAATTAAAATACTAATCAAATTAACAGATAATAACAATTCACTCCCCGGCAGCGGCGCCAAAAACTTGATGTGTTTTTTTAGGTCTATAAAAATCAACCAAGTTTTACATTTATTTATTGCCGAACTAACCTATAGACTCTAAACACTCACGAGCAGTGTACCCGATCAATGTAGATAGTTTTTAGGTAAGCAAGGGTCGTTCACTAGGAGCGAAGCTAAAGTGATCTAAAGGTATTCTAATTACTAAACTAACTAACCTAGAAAGCAAGTAAATATTTTTGGGGTTTTAGCCTGAGAGGCTATCACGATTTTGTGTGTTTAATTAAACTAAATACGAGAAAATAAATATTAAACTAATTAAAAGCAAATTAAAGATAGATGAAGATAGATAGGAAGAACGGGTTAGCCACGTCTAATCCATTTTATAGTTATACATGCTTATGTCTACTTGTTTTAATTCATTCAATTGTTTTGTCGCCAATCCGATTATTAATCCTGTCACGATTAAATAACCTACCATCGTGGTGGGAAAGAGGACATGATCATAGTGACCTATCTAGCATCAATACTAACTTATTGCTTTAAACCGTCTAACCTAGTTTGGCATTACGCGCTACTAGTCCTAATAGTGGCATGAGGCACGGTTCCGGTGTGTTCCCTCTAAGCCGTCTATATAGGATTCGGATTACTACACTTATGATCAATTAAAGTAACCACAATTACAGATAGTTAAATTACAGCAATTAAACCAATAAGATCATAATCTAGTTACATAGAATTTTACTAGTTATAAGCAATAAACGAGTTTTTATCGATAAGCACCCAATCCAATAACAAAGTAAACACATCAACACAAGCATAAAAACTAATAAAACTTCATAAACATGGCTAACACCTAAGGGTGTTAGCCCATAATCTCAGCCAAAGATAGAGTATACATTAAAATTAAACATAAGAAATCCATAGACAAATTTATTATGCAAACCGAATGATACACAAAGATAAGTATGGAGATGTTCTTCGTCGATCTTCAATGGTGGATGGAGAAGGTGTTGGGGATGATTTGGGGCTGTTTCCCACTGATAATGGTCCTTCTGGTGATAATAAAATCGTCCATAGGGCTGTGGTATTTATAGGGGTAAGGAAGAGTAGCCTCCAAGTTTACCAAAAATATGCAGTCTGCTGTTACGACCCTGATACGGCGCATCTAGAAATCCTATGCGCCGCATCTCCTTCAGAATCAGATAGATTTTCTTTTTCTCTTCGCGTGGCCGCTTGAATCAACTAAAACGGAGTCCGGATGAAGATTTTATGACCAAAACAGTGAAGCATCTTCTAAAGTTGTTACGTAAACATTATTTCTTCATTTGGCTTCGATTCTTCACTTGATTTATCGGTTAAGGCTCATACACGACGTATCTCAAGGATAGGATGCGCCGCATTCGATGTAATCCCGTCTTGGTCTTCAAATATCTAGGGCTTCTATACGGCATATTCATAGAATCCGATACGCCGTATTCTTCAAATCGACCAAGTTTCATATACGGCGTATTCCCAAAGATGGATACGCCGTATGCATCAAAGTCAGGCAAGGTCTTGAACTCTTCTAAGTATATGGATACGGCGTATCTAATTAGAGTTGATACGCCGTATTGAGTGTCTGATCAGTAGGCATTCTTCAATATCTTCGTTTTTGCTCCAAAACACATCTTTTTTCATAACTTTCTCCAATTGCTTCCGATATTACTGAGATTTACAAAAGTAAATGATTAAGTACCAAATCTCACACATAATAGTATAAAATGAGCAATATAAACGGGATAATGATGCTAATAATATGTACTTATTTGATGTCATCATCCAACTCCCTGCCTAACTCAAAAACTTTTCAGTAACATGAGCATGGCTTCTAAAGGATTTAATGGGATCGTAGTACCTCTTTTTGATACTATGTTACACATTCAGGGTGAAGGATCAACAAGCCTAGTTGAGTCCCAACACACACCCAAAAGTTCATCAAGTACTCCATCAGCCTCACAACCAACTTCATCACCCTATAGGAGTTCAACCAGAAAGGAAACTATGGTACCTCAGCCCAGTTCTCCTACTCAAACAATTGTAGCAGATGAAGTTGTCTATGACAAAGTGGAAATGGCTACCACTACTGTGTCTAGCTTAGAAGCAGCACAGGTCAGTGTTAACATCATTAAGACCCCACCCATGGCAACACCTAATGTGTCAAGTCCTCATGGACTTGGTACAGGTGACGGAATCCCCAGCCACATGGATACAATGGGGGGCTCATATACTCAACCTTTGGCTGAGCCTAAGTCAATTCCCCATGATTCACCTCTCCCAGGATTTAACACACCTGAAAGTGATGAGGGTAGAGTGTCACTTAAGGAATTGATGGTTCTCTGTACTACATTGTCAAACAGGGTAACTGATCTGGAGAAAGACCTAAAGGAGACAAAGCAGCTTTATGGTATTGTCTACACCAAGCTTGTTCTGAAGGTAAAGAAGCTGCACGGAAAGGTCAAGTCACTCAAATCCAAGAGGAGAGCTAATATTATGGAATCCTCAAGTTCTGAAGAAGATGATGATTTGGATGATACTTCTAAACAGGGGAGGAAGATAGCCAAAATAGATAAAGATCCAAATACTTTGTTAGTTCAAGAGGATTCTGAGACTCAAGGGAGGCAAGGTACATATATGGGTGAAATAGGTGAAGGTACTGCTCATCAACAAGTTAGTACTGTTGGTTTAGCTGGTGCAGGGGATAGTACTGCTAGGGCAGTTTATGTTAGAAGACAAAGAGCAGACAAGGGTAAGGGGATTATGATTGAGCCTGATTCACCAATGAAGAAGAAGAAGGATCAAGCTCAAATTAGTTTTGATCATGAATTTGCACAAAGTGTTCAAGCTGAAGAATAGGCCAAAATATTAGACGAAGAAAGAATTGTAAAGTTTATGGTTGAACAAAAGCTGAAGCACATAAATTGGCACAAGAACAAGAAGATACACTGTTAGCTCAGAGTATTTATGAATCGGATAGGGCAGCTATACCAGATGAAGAAAGAGAAAGTGCTCTGAATGATTTGATTAAGGTGATAACGAAGAATCAGATTAAAAAGATGGCTACTAGGAAGAAACCTCCAAAAAAAGCTCAAATCATAAAACACATGAAGGAGTACTTAAAGCATCAAGACATTTGGACTGCTAGTCAACTGAAGGGAAAATCATATGTAGAGATTGAGGGGTTGTACCTTACTACTTACAAAAAGGTACAAAGTTTCATTCCTATAAATGCAGAAGAAGAGGGCAGAAGGGCTAAAAGAATTGGTACATATTTAGAGTCTGGATCTTCCAATGTAAGATATTGGATATCATAACACAAGGTCGGATTGATGTATGAACCAAATCTAGAGAGAGAAAGTGGGATATTCTAGTGAGAGAAAATGAAGTTGAATGATTAAGATCAAATGAACATCCAACCCTCTCCCCTGGTGGGAAGAGGGTATTTATACAACTACATAAACGCCCCATGTAGGCTATGGAGCGGGTTTACAGTGGGTAAAGACCCGATCCAACTCCATGGTGATTCTATATCTAAACTAAAGCTATTTAAGCCTATGAGCTAATTAATGCTAATGAGTACTCGGGGTGACCGAGTCTTTCATATGAATATTTATATTCCTAACAATCTCCCCCTAAGGAAGTCATCCCGGAAATTACAGTTTGAATTCTAGCATTCAATTACATGAATCTAATTTCCTAGCTCGTAGTCTTTGATTCTTCAAGGTCTTTAATCTTTGTACTTCAAGCAATGATCTTGTGATTAATGTTCCTTTGGCATATGTGATCTTTGAGTATTCTTTGAGATCATCAGCCACCGTAAATCTCCAAGTTCATCCTTTGTAGTATCGCCATCATGTGATGTAGTGACCATTGGACTGACATGCTCACACTTTTCTGGATCAGGAGACTTTGCATCAGAGTTGCGGAAGCATTCTTGTAAGTCTCTCAACTTTCATGATCCTTTGATAATGAATTAGTCGTGTGAGCATGGGGTGTGGATTGACATGTCTCTGCTGGAATTAGGTACCTCCATCACCATCTTTATATAAATCTGAAATAAAACAGTTAGCAATAAAGTTGGAGAACGAATATGGCTTTGTCATTCGCTCGGTGTGGTTGGATTAACCTTCGGTTCCGTGAGGACTGACCTGTGATCAGGTAGAATCCCCTTTAAAGAAAATTCTCCTTGACAGGACTTTCCAGCTTGTTGTAAAGAACCATCCAACGAATTAACATCAGAATCATCATACTAAGCATTTTCTCATACCGGAACGTCTCAAAGCAGATAGCACGGTAGAGTGAATCAGTCAATTAAATACCCACTGATTGATGAGAAATTGATTAGAAAAATCACTCGCGTGTCACTGGATAAACATTTTATGCAGCACGAAGAGGGTTTTATAAATTGAATCACATTTCTGTCACAAACACTTTTGTTTAAAAATTTACACAATCAATGTGCTCGAAACTCAGTTGGTGAGCACATTGAAAGGTTTTCCAAAAGCATCCGTCAATCCATTTCTTGAAACAAGTTTGTTTCAAATGTGAATCGCCCCATCGTTTCTTTCCAGTTGTCACTAGTTTGATCCATGAAGGATCTCACGTGTCACCTACCAAGAGCTTGTTTGATGTTCGCTCTAGAAGGATTTCCATCTTCATTGTGAATACTTTACGTATCACTCGGATGTTCTGGCAATACCACAAGGATAATGCGTAGGACTCTTAATATATGTTTTCTTACTTTTCACGGTGTATGAAACAACAAGCATATTGAAAATATGTCCTAATGAGATTTATGGATGATCTATTGGCTCTAGACTCAATAGTGCATTTTGATTTAGTGATCGGAGGCTGGAGAGGACTGCCACCTTTTCAATATCGTCTAACTCGGAGTGAGAGAGACAATAGAAATGTATTGATCTCCGTGACAAATGAAACAAGAGTTCTTTGAGGGACCTTGAGTGGCTAGGGAGGGTTGTGCAGCGTATCACTGGGTCCATGATACTTGTCTTCAATGTCAGCAATCAACTAAGTGATTCTGACAGCATATGTATTGACCCGATTTCTGCCTAAAGTGTAAGGAGGGCTTCTTTCTTTTCACCCTTTATCTTTACATTTCTTTTTCATTCTTCAACCCCTTCAGCGCTTACCGAGACTTCATCATTAGTACCTTGTTGGGTTTGTTCCAGTACCAGTTCCATCTCAGTCGGCACTCTTCCCTTATTCACACTTTTCTCCTTTTTTCATCGTTCCTAAGGACTTCTATTCTAACTAGAGGATTGTCCCTAGGAAGATCCCTCCGGTTCTGGCTGGATCATGGGAACTGATACCTAACCTTACCATCCTTATAACTCCAGTACATTAAATAAAATGGTCGGTCTTTGGTATTCTTCCACAATTGCCATCATAAATCATTCGCTCCCCCTCAATATGTGCATCGATATACGAAAGAGTTTAGCACATATGAGAGAGCCTACACTTGAGTCCAAAAGATCACATTTTATCAGTTTTCATATTTAAATCACATTCTCTCCCCCGATCAAAAATTTCAAACCTTCTGAGATTTGGGATCTCAATTGATTTAAATAAGTTAGAAAATTTGGGAGACAATGTGGTCTGATTCAATGTATTCTGATAATGGAACATTATCCTACTCCCCCTCAATCAATGAGAGAGAATGTTAGTGTCAGGTATGATAAGTTTGAAAGATATTTGAATGAAACTCATACACTGACACATAACAACAAATTTTATTCACTACTTATGATGTACAAGATAACTGTTACGACACAACTAACATTGACCTTTTCGCTTCTTTGAGGGAGTTAGTGGTCAACATCAATTATCCATCCACCAACAAAACTTCCCAAATATTGTTGATCCCCACTTGGCGAGACCAGAATTAGTAATGCCTTGTTGAAGTGAAGGTGGTGGTGGTGGTGAAAGTGTTGTTGTTGTTGTTGTTGCCGATGTTGTTGTTGTGGTGAATTCAGAGCCAGTCAATGGAGTTTGAACATCTGATCAAGTGGTTAGAGCGGGAGCAAGCACATTCACATCGGCCATGGAATCTGCATAAGAATATCCACAAAGATAGACATACATACAGATTAACTCTACATTAACCGCTACTACACAGCGGTTTGCCTACTCATAACATCATATTCATGTCATGATCAAACCATAATCAGGAAATTTATCAAACCGCTATTTAGCATGAAGGGCAATCAGCAATCATGAACATTCATCGCAAGCCTCTATCAGACATAAACAACAATCACGAACATGGCAATTCACACATATTTCAACTATCAATACAGGATATTAGAAAACAAGATTCTAACCCGGTAACTACATACCTAAGCATATCCTGAGAACACGAGCACATAATCAACAATAATTTGAACAATTATCGGCAAACAACATACGAAACACATTCAATCAGATTATACACGGAGTGTGGATCATATGATAACATTAAGCACAATGGGTTATTTTCAGTTTTAACGTATTTAAGGGATTAAATGAACGATTCCAAAGTAACACAAATGAACCTTATAGTTACATAAAGCTAGGAAAGTATAAGAAAATTACACATAATGCCCTAAACTTTCTAACAACTAACACATTAGGCCATTTGAGATAAAACTTAATAATTTCCTCTTCAACTAATACCCCATTAAATACAAAACCTTTTCTAACAGTTATGAGATAACCAAGAAACCCGTTTGATGATATAAAATTTGAAATCACTCTCCCCCTCAATCGATGACCCATTGTCGTTGATTGAGTGAAAAAATTTATGAAGAATCTAAGTCTGATTGATTTTCAAACAACATGTTACCACCATGTGTTACACAAATAATTTTCAGAAGAATCATAGAATGAAAATTATTTGGATACAAAGAAGACTTCTCTTCTTATACAAGAAATAATGCACTGAAGCGTACATTAAATCGAAGAAACATGGATATAAATTAATCCATGCCCGGGTGAACTTCACCCGTTGTTAGGAACAACCGTCTTTTTGCCAACATGCTTTCCTCATTTTGAAAAACCGGGTTGCATATCTGAAGTAATAGCAAGCCATTATGACATGTTTTATTCATTCAATTTAACTTCTGCTCGAGCTTCATTTAAAGTCCCGTGTCATTATTGAATGACATTTCTAGGACCATAAATGTTATCGATAAACAGAAGACATGCCTAGAGGAACTATTTTTGGTATTTTTGTGTTTTTCTGATTTTTATGGTTTTTATAGGTTTTATGTTTTTCTATTTACATTTTGGTTTAAGATATGTACAAAATATATTATTCAATTTTTGGTTTTATATTTTTCTATTTACATGTTTAGGATATGTACAAAATATATTATTCAATTTAAGAAGATGATGGCATGAATACCGAAATAAGGATATTGTTATGTACGTTGTAGAAGTCTATAGTCAACATCCCTTAAACTTTCACCACCAAAGCTTTCGGGGCTCCTGAATAATCTTCTGAACTTGAGCCTTCTCAATTGTGAAGCTTTGATAGCTTCCCCCAAACCGACAATCTTCTTTTTTAGCAGTTTCAAAGCTCTCTTTCAAGCTTACATAAGGAAAGTGTACAACGGAAATCGTAGCAAACCACATCAAATATTGCTGCTCCTTTTAAGAATAATCATCTTGATTCTCCATTCGGGGAATCATCAAATAGATCAGCAGTGTATCATCTCACACTTGAATAATTCTTCTCACATTTCTTCCCGCTGAAGTCTGAAGTAATGCATACCAAAAGTATCCAGAGACCACTTCCCCCAAGTAGTTGAAGTGATGCAATCAGTCTCATTGTATGAAGCTCAAAACCCAAAGTACACACTCAATCCCATTAATGAAGTCAAAAGCGTAACATCAAGATCAATTAAGACCCGGAAATCCCCTTTTCTCCCTTCAGAAAATTGCCATTGTGTACCTCTTTTATCATCAGATACTGTTTCTTACATCTCTTCCCCCACGTAGTTGAAATAATACACCCGAAGGCACGAGTTAAAACACTGATTTTCTCTACGGTTATGACATTTGTCTTCCCAGAATAACTTCTATTCAGAAGAAATATAAAGTTCATCATGTGTACTCATTGTGCGTTCAGAAGTATGTCTCCTTCCCCGTTGCTGGTTTTGATAACTCAGAATCAGCAACACATTTTACGCACATATACTTGAAATCTTGTGAGAAGAATAGACTTGGCTCAAATGTATCCTGTGAGAATCAACTTCCCCCCAAACTTACAACCGTGTTCAGCAGATCCGAAACCTTGATGTAGTTAACCATGTCTTCTAACTTTTGAAGATTTAAGTACGCAACGGAATTCGTAGATAACACTGTAAACTACACCAAGCAAATCTGACACGTCACTTAATCACAGTTATACACAATGCAGTAACTCCGTTCGGGGGTAACATGCAAGAGATCAACAACAATTCTTCTCACATATGTAGAATACTTCACAAACCATACTAAGTAAAGTAGTATAAACTACTTCCCCATGGAAGATGACCTTATAACATCAAAGTACACATTTCTCCCCCATGATGGTTTCGAACTCTCGAAAGCATCATTGACTTGTACGACCATATATACGAGAAGTTCTTGTCTTAAGCAAACATCTTGAAAAATTATGAATGACTTTGAAGGATCTTGCTTAGACTGTGAAGTATCATTGACGTTCTGTAGCTTTGAATATCCCATGAGAACTGCTGATCACATCTCAACCTTTAAACTCTTTGGCTGACTAACCAACCTCGTATTCTGTCGGTTATTGCTGTGACCACTTGGTGAATTAAACCCGATATACCAAACTTGAAAATGAAGTAGAATTCCCCAAATTTGTTACTTAAGCTTGCACTGTTGTTGATTGAAGAACGATGCAGAAGAAAACACCCAAGTACCCTTATACACTCAACTAAGAGCCAAAGCAAATACAACACCTCTTGAGACTACCCACATCTGCATCTGCGTGTGACACTGAGGACTACAATGTAACTCCTTGAAGTGATAGCTATAACCCGTGAGAACTACAATGTAACTCCTTACATCGGGTATAACTAGATAATCCAAGTCCCAATCATAAATTTTATAAGTTCAAGCAAGTCATCAATCGATAGATGAAGTCTCGATGATGACATAAGTAGAAGCCTTCGTGAAACCCACTTCAATCTCAAATAAGGGATGCCAAATAAGCTCCGTGATCACTTGACATTCCATGTCCAAACTCTTAGCCATTTTGACGTTTTAGCCGACATTTTCCTTTATGTTCTTGTGGTTGATTTATAGAGTGCACATTGGAAGGAACAACAATCCGTGATGAAGGAGCTTCTTCAGAACCTGGTTCTGGGAAAGGAATGCCAAAGAACGGATCATTATTCATGTGTGCAACTTCAATATTTTGAGAGTCATTATCAACACCTTGAGGAATAACTAGAGATTGGGTTTCTTGAGTAGTCTGAGTTGGGTTTCTTGAGTAGTCTAAGTTGTACTTCTAGATGGTGCATCTTGATTAATGGAAATTGAAGAAGGTGAACTAGTTGAGTCAGCGGGAACCGGAGCAGGAGCTTCAGGAACTGGATGATCAACATTCGTTGGAGGTTGGAAGTATTCATCAAACATCGGTTGAACCAATAAATCCCAGTCATCCATTGTTAGTGGAACATTTGGTGTTGGAGGAGGCACTTGTTGTGCACAGGAGGCGTATGACCATTTCTTAAACATCAATCAACATGTAGTTTATTCACCCTTCTCCCCCTCAAATATTGCATATGACTGCCATTTTTGATTGAACGAGTGAATAAGAATACCATCAACGGTAAGTAGATCCACTTGATGACTGACATTTAGTTTATTCACCCTTCTCCCCCTCAAAAATTGCATATGACTGCCATTTTTTATTGAACGAGGGAATAAGAATACAATCAATGGTAAGTAAATCCACTTGATGATTGACATTTAGTTTATTCACACTTCTCCCCCTCAAAAATTGCATATGAGGTTGCCATTTTTGATAGAACAAGTGAATAAGAATATACTCCAATGTACGTTGATCCACTTGATGACTGAATAAGCATGGGAAGAGCTTGAAGCTTGTTGATGAGAATGGTCATAAATAAGAAGATTTCTCTTCTTCTGAAGATAAAGCGCACTCAAGCGTACGCCTTTCTTTTCTTTGAGGAACGGGGCCTGGAGTGTTTTCAGCAGACACCATTATGTTGACATTGAGGCCTGATGCTTGAACTGCAGGGTTCAAACGTCATTGTCGATGAAGAACAAGGCTTGAACTGATGTGTTCAAACGTCATTGTCGATGAAGAACGAGGCTTGAACTGATGTGTTCAAACGTCATATTTCGCTGAAGAACGAGGCTTGAACTGATGTGTTCAAATGTCATACACTAGTACAAAAATGGGATTTAGTCACACATGCCCTTTTTCGAATAACCACACAGTCGCCTTTTTATGTGACTAAATGAACCAGAATAAAATAAACAGCCACACTTGATCCGACTTGTGTGACCATTTCAGAATTACATCCGAGGCTACAGCCACACATTTGAATATTTTCGTGACTATACGTATCTGGTAAATTTTTTTTTTGATTTTTTAGTCACTTATAATTTGGGACGTGTGATGAATACAAATAAGGTTGAAACATTAGTCACACTATATATATACATATGTGACAAATATATGTCACGCAATTGAAAAGTGTGACCCAAATCCATATATGGTCACACGAAGTAATTGTGTATGTGGCTAAATCATATGCTCAAGTTTGTCACACATTATTTAAACGTGACTGCTAGTTTTTGTTGAAAATTTAGCCACATATGAATCTGAAATGTTGACAACTGAAAAGTAACTTTGAAGCATTAGTCACGATATGCATTTAAATGAGACAAATATATGTCACACACTTGAGATGTGTGACAAAATGTCATATATGGTCACACTAAACCATAGGCATACACGATTAAGTGTGACCAAAATTCGATACAAATAGTCACGTAAGTTAATATGTGTGTCTAAAGTTAAGTGTGTGTTTGCTTGCCAATTCCTAATGTGTATGGTCACATTTAATTGTAGCACAATCATGTGACTATAGGCAATAGTCAAATTTTGTCACACATTATTTAAGTGTAGTCACAATTCGATACATATGGTCACACATTTCTGATAACTTATGCAATAGTCAAAAATTTAAAAATATCAATGTTTTGGCTGCATTGTAAGCATTTATGTAAGCATATTTTGTCAGACTATACATTCTAGCAGTAATAACTATACATTCTAGCAGTAATAACTACACATGTTTATCTCATAAGCAGTAATAACTATACATGTTTAAGTCAAACTATACATTCTAGCAGTAATAACTATACATTCTATTTCTTATCCTTGGGTCCTAGATATTCTTCCATCTTCCTGAGTAGTTCATATGCCATGTCATCATAATTAAGCTGAAGCTTGAGTATTTTCTTCCCATGCAACATCTGATGTAGAATGTCTTTGTGAAACTTTAAAGGGTAATCCTTTTCTACAAGCATGTAGATCACCAACTCATTCACTGTTAAAGCATGTACTCCACATCGTTGAAAAAATTTCCATTCTTTAACAGTATTGTGCTTTAGTCTTCTCCAACATTCATCTTCATGATTTGGTTGAAACATTACCTTCAAATAATTCCAGACTTCTCTATCATAAGCTTGTTCTGGTGTCTTATTACCAAATCTATGTTTGAGTAATTTCCATAGAGCTATCATATCTCGTATATCAAAATCATGAACCATGTGAAGAAAGCTTACAAACCTTCTAGAAGAACCATCATGCCTCTTAATATCGTAATAAACTGTTTCCCCATGAGATCCAGACTTATAATCAACAATGGGATGTTTGACAGTTAAAGGTTGTGCATCCATGGCTTCTCTTACAGAGTCAACTGCAAGTTCAATGTGAGCTTGCATTTGTTCTTTAGCAACAGCTTGCTCAGTTTGTTCTTGTTTTCTCTTTTTACTACTTTCTATTTCCAACTGTTCACCTGCTCTCTTTGAACTTGTTTTCTCTTCGTTCTTTTCTTCACTACCCTTCACCGCCTCAGCATTCAAGAAGAGTTCATTGTTTCTCTTGGCAATTGCATATAATTCTTCAATTCTTTTATCATCCAAGAATTTCAAATCCTTTTGTTTCCAACTGGCCACATTCTTCAAATACCTACACATGAGTAGATGTTTATGATGTACATATTGGGTGTTGTTGATATTAATATAAATTTACCTTTGCAACAACAAAAAAAAATAAAAAAAATAAAAAAAAAAACTGTACATGAGATCTCTTCCTTGTTTTTGAGTGGGTTGCTTGTTCTTCTTAGCTGCATATCTTTGTTCTGCATACAACTTCTTTTTTGCATCAAAAATTTCTTTCAGCATCCTGGCTTTTTCAGCTACTGAGTACTTATCTTGCTCTTTGTTTATGTAGTTTCTTCGCAAGCTCAGAATCAGCTACAACCTGAGCCCTTTCCTCATCCCATGAAGCTATTAACTCTGCATCTTTTTCTTCTTGTATTATCCTTTGTTCCAAAATTGTCTGATGTTCTGCATCATACTTTTGTGATAATTTCATAACAATTTCAGCATCAACTTTTAATTGCTCTTCTTTTGATAATGGTTTCTCCACAGGCTCTTCAGTAAGAATCCCTTTACCTTTGCCTTGTACCTGTGGAGTTGATTGTTTAGCTTTTGGAGAGGATGATGGCTCTTGTATCACAACACCTTTGGTTACTGGTTTTGCTGTCTTCAGCTCAGCAAGTACACTAACAGCAGTTGCAAAAACCTCTGGTGTAGCAGTACTAGCTTTTGTAGTACCAGCTGTAATTGGCTCACTAGCACTATCAGCATTTGTAACCTTGCCCAGACGATGATCAATCACCACTTGATTCCCTTGGTTATCCTCCCCTGAAACTTTGCCTTCATTCCCTCCCTGTTTGGGAGCATCCTTAGAAGCTTCAGAAGATTTAACCTTTTGTTTGGGAATTCTTGATCCTTTGACTCCTTCTAAATACCTAACCCTTCTCTTCAAAGCCTTTATCTCCCCACCTTGAGCTTTGATGACTCCATCTTGGGAAGAAGCTATTGCTCGCAGATCACCAATTTGTGCAGACAGCTTGGCACAGGTATCCTTCAATTCATTCAAACATTTCATACTATCCTCACCACTGTCCTGTGCTGCTGCTAAGCTAGACACAGTAGTGGCAGCCCTTGCCAACATGTCACTCTCCCCCCAGTGACATCCTCATCTGCAACAGTTGGTATAGAACCACTAGCCTGAGGTAGCTCAGTGTTCTTGGTGTTAGTCCTACGTTTATAGGTCTGTTGTTGTTGTTCTGTGGGTGTGTGATGGGTACCAGCTGGGATTGCTGAACCTTCACCCATTTGGGTTTGGGCTAGTGCCACCATTGTTGGAAACAAAGGTGTCACTGTCCCTGCAAAAACTTTTCCATCCCTCCTCATATTAGCAAAAATCTTTTTGGTAAGGCAAGGAGTGGGATAAACATTTTTGTGACTTTTCTTTTTTTTAAATTGGTTGTCTAAAAAGAGTTGCAAAAACCTTGGATATAGAAAATATTTCGCCGAAGAACTATCCAAGTTCTTAACTATACTATCAAAAATTAATTTCGAGAAATTAAATCTTTGAGTATTTTCAGCCAAACAAATTATAGCAGAAGCTAAATTACTGCTAAATTCATTCCACGCAGTGGTCTTTGGACTTAGACACACTAAGACAGTATGAATTAAGAATTTTCACTGAGGAGAAAAATTACCTTTTTGAAACTTTGAAGCATCTGTATTTCTATCATAGCCCATCAGTGAAAGTTTTTCAAAGATTGTAGTATTTGGAAGATTCTCAACTCCGTTAGCATCATCTAGGATAAGATCTCTTCGAATAGACGCCTCTGTAATGATAATCCTCTGCCCATCTACAAGGGCATGAATTTGTGCTTCCCCATTAATAGTTTTGACCTTAGCAGACGACCAAAACTGGATAATGTTGGAAGTATATGTAGTAGGTTTTACTGTTAATGCAAACTTAATATAGCTTGCATTAAGGAAATCAATGATCTCAGTAAAATCTACAGACTCGTTGGATTTTTCTAAAAAGGCAACATTATTATGAGGTTCGGTAAAAGTTAGGTTCGACATTATGATTTGATTTGGGGGTTTTGCAATATGACGATTAAAATTCGATTAGGGAGTGGAAGAGAGAGATTAATGTGTGCGTGAATGTGCTTGTGTGCCGCAATTGGGGATTTTTACCCTTTAAGTAAAAAGTGATACAAACTACCCTGCACTCCCAACCACTGCTAAAAGGATACCCAGCAGTACAACGTTTCGCTAGCAGTACAACGGTTTGCCTAGCAGTACAATAATAATAACTGCATTCAAATATCATAAACTTGTAATAGTAGTAACTGCATTCATATATTAAACAAAGTCAAAATAAGTTTACATTTACATAGGCAAAATATATAAACAAAAGATACATTAAGACATATATATACTAGCTTGAATACTTTTATAAACTTCAACTATTTGCTCTCTTGCTTCTTCTATTTTTTTTGTTCCTCTCATCAATTTTCTTCTGATGCTCCTTAATAGCCTCTAAATCTTTCTTGTTCCTTTCTTCAAACATCTTTATACGCTTGTTGTAAATTTCTATCAATGCGTTTTCAGCACCATACTCGCCTTCCCTACATTTCTCCCAAATATGTTGGGATATGCCTAATTTTTTATATTCTTCAGGCATTGGAGGAGGAGAATCATCCCTTGGGCGTTTGTTTTTGTTTGAAGAAGGAGTTGAAGAGGATTCAGCCATTGAAATTTGAAATTTATTTTCTAATGAAAATATCAAAGGATCGGAGTTGATTATGAACGGTTTTCCATGTCCATAGGTGTAAATAGGCTGCAGATGGTATACGAACGGTTCCCAATACTTTAGGCGGGAAGAGGGACCATCGAAATGCGCCAAAAGTAAACAGATGGATAATAGGATTTGGTTTGTGTTTGGTTTGGATCGACTAGTTTAGTTGATTTGGAAGTGTGTTTGGTGTTGGATTGACTAATTGACTTTTTGATTAGGGTAATTGATATTTTATATATTAATGATATTTTCTATATTAATGATATTAAATAAGTTTATAGGGTTTGAAAATAGTTGAGTTAAAGGTGAGTTATGATTGCGGGTATTTTTTTTGAGTTAAAGATGAAAAGGTTAAAGCTGACGTGGCAGTGTGTTAAACTTTATTTTTTTTCAAATACCCAAATAAACTAAATTAATTTCATTCAAAAAAAATACATTACAACAAATCATACAACATTGTTAACCATTTCTTTGTCTTTGCATTGTTCAAACACAAGGGCGGGATATTTTTATATCCGTTTCAAATTTCATTCAAAAAAAATACATTACAACAAGTGTACGTGAGACCATGGTTGTCACGATCCCGATCCTGATCTTAGGATCTTACGATTTTACGATACTGCAAAGCAAAAACGATCCGGATCTTTACAAAGGATCTTTGAGAGCTTAAGATCTTATAGGATCCCGATCTTTACCATAGGATCTTAAGAACTAATACAATACGATCTTACTTTTCTCGAACCGCAAACTAAAAAAGTATGGAATGTATTTTGTAGAATTAAAAAAAAAAAAAAAAAAAAAAAAAAAAAAAAAAAAAAAAAAAAACATGTTAATACTCTTTAAATGACATTATACCCGTAGACTATTCGAGACATGCTACCCGTAGACTAACATATTTGGATTTATTGGACTATTCGTTTGGTTATTGTTTGAGTTACGGATTGGTTTAGCTTTAAGGGTTTAGGGTTTAGGGTTTTTAGGGTTTGTAAAAAATTGTAATGTTTTATTTGCCTCTTTGATAGAAATAATACATTAAACATCAAATAGAAATAATACATTAAATGTCAAATAGAAATTACATTAAACTACGATACGGAAATTAAAACCAAACTACAAATGAAAATACGATAAGGAAATTAAAAAGAAACTACGAATGAAGACTTGCATATCTTTCAAGTTGTTCCATTTCCAGGAAGACTTGCATATCTTGGTCCATTTGTCTGAGTTGTTCCTTTGTCAAACCAAACGGATTTGGGTCTTGGTCGACAACCGGTGGATTGTGCACCGGTTCATTTTCCGGTGGATTGTTAAAATAGGCTCCAACGGCTAACGAATTAACCAGCAGAGGTGCAAAAGGCTATCCTCACCCGATTACGCAATGAACAAGAAAAAGAACTCAAATTGATTAACAATTTCCTAGGTGAGATAATTAACTCGTATTATGCTACAGATGCATAATCGTGCTCCAGATGTCGAAAGGTTGCGTGAGTTGCCTCAAGACCATCCAGCTATCAGGGTCGGTCTAGTAAACTCTATTAAGAAATGATGAAACAGGGTCGAAAGGTTGCGTGAGTTGCCAAAAGGTTGCGTGAGTTATTGTTAGACCACCAGGTATTATGACATTGCCATCCCTCTTCATTCGGGCCCCACAGGTGCCACATCACCACAACTAACAACCCCTCCTTATCATAACATACCACAACTTACTCATTTAGGCCCCACCACTATCTATTTTTTTTTCAAATACCCAAATAAACTAAATTAATTTCATTCAAATAAAAACACATTACATCAAATTTTAACACATACTAATTTATAAAGTTATGATACGAAAAAAAACGATACGGGAATTAAAAATAACGATACAACAAATACTAATACGATACGAAATTTTATATAGAGTTGTAGTTGTCGATGAGATCCGACTTCTCCTCCCAAACTTTGACTTTGGGAAACTGCCACCCAAATTTCAGCTAGCAACTTCTCTTCCTCTTTAGACAAACGATTATTCATTTCAGATTTGTTGAACACCCAAGAATGGTATGGTATTTATAACCGTTTGAACTTTTAAATTCAAAATTCGAATTTAATTAACGAGCAGGATATTCAAAACATAAAATTTGAAATTCAAATTCAAACTGGAGGGCGGGATATATTTCAAAATTCAAATTCAAATTGGAGGGCGGGATATATTTCAAATTTCAAACTTTCAAATTTGCTAATTCTTGTCCACTATAAATAGCATGGCCTCTGAAACAAATGTCACACACAAACACATTCAACATCCAAACTTTTCAAATTCAAGATCCAAACATCTCAAATTCAACATGTCTTCCAGAAAAGATTTCGGGCAACAATTTCCAAGCCCACCTCGCGAAAGGGATTTCGGGCAACAATTTCCAAGCCCACCTTGCCAAAGGGATTTCGGGCAACAATTTCCAAGCCCACCTCGCCAAAATGAAGAATTCCATACTCCACCCGAGCATATCTTTTCGGTTTTCCAACCGGAAAATTTTCCGGTGAATAATCAACCGAAAAATGAACCGGTGCACAATCCACCGGTTGCCAACCAAGACCCAAATCCGTTTGGGTTAACTGAGGAACAACTTCGCCAAATGGACCCAGATATGCAAGTCTTGCTGGAAATGGAAGCACTTAAAATAGAAGAGGAAGCTGCTCGTTTGGAGCGGCAAGCTAGGGAGGATGAAGAACGTAGGCAAAGGTGGGAGTTTGGGTTTTTCACACCTTCCGAATCCTCTGAAGATGGTTACCCAGACTTAGATGATACATTTCATTAATCTGTGGTTGTTTATGTTAATCGTATGTTGTTTATGTTAATCGTTCGTTGTTTACGTTAATCATTTGTTGTTTTTTCAAGTGGCTGTTTAATGTAGGTTCAATTTGATGTTTAATGTATTCTACTTGATGTTTAATGTAGTTTCAATTTGCAAGATCTTCAACATTACAAGTTTTAAAAAAAACTTTACATTTCTAATTACAAATAATATCTATTTTACCAAAATTATAAAAAGCAAAGAAAAAAAAAAGAAAAGGCAAGAAAACAAAAAAAGAGGCCCACTTGTTCAGTAATCTTGCTCGTCATCTGCACGATATTGTGATTCACAATGAGGTTCGGCGAGCCTTTCCGGTGTCACGGCGAGGCACGGTGAGGCTCCACCTCAGCCACGGCGAGCCACGATTTTTACCACACCGGTTAGGTGTGTTAAAGCTGAGTTAAGGGTGAGTGTGTTAAAGCAGACATGGCAGTGTGTTAAAGTTTAAAGCTGAGTTATTGTTGGGAGTTGTTAGAGTATTTTCTTTTGTTTTGTCGGTGGATTTTAGCGTGACTTAATCTTAATACCGCCAATTTTGTCCATATAATATTCAACTACTGATAACTGATACCCACGGGGAAACCCGAAAAAACCGATGGATAATATTAATCGGGTATCTGGTGGGATATGGGGCGGGTACGGGTATATTATAAATGGGATCGGTTACGGGTACACTAAAACCCGCCCCGAACCCGAACCGTTGCCATCCCTATTTACCGGCTATAGCCGGATTTCACCGCCACGTCATCACCATTAGCCTTTTTTTTTTTTTTTTTTTTTTTTTTTTTTTTTTTTTTTATAAAAATCTTGCCAAGTCAGCTATAGTTAAACCAAACCACAAATTCAATATTCAACCGGCAATTAATCCCTTTAACCTATCATTTGTAAACACACACAATAATCAATAAACCCTAATCAACACACACATTCTTCTGGCAACCACAAGCACGCAAACGATGAATCCAAATAACAACAAAGGTATGTTTTTAAATGTTTTCACATATCAGTTGATGATTGATTGTACAATAATTAATATCAGGCTTTTGATCTATAAATGGTGATGTTAGTGGTTGTTACCGATCAATTCTATTGTAAAATGGGGTTGTTTTGTATTTTATAATGGTTGTTATGCTATGTCTGATGTATGCTCTGTTTTTTTTGTTTTCCATACTCTGATTTTCGTATACATAATGGTTGTTATGCTATGTCTAATTAAGTGTTTTGTGTCTGAGTATTTATTGTTACCTGTTTGTGAGTACACTGAGAGGTCTAAATCAATGAGAGCATTGGAATGTACCTAGTTTGTTATTGGCCAGTAATGAGAGTACCTAGCAGACTTGTTTGTGCTTGGCCACCAATGAGAGTTCGAAATGCAGCCTATTAGAGTACACTGACATGTCCATTGAGACTACAAATACAGTATTTTGAACTGTTTGTGAGTACCCTGAGAGGTCCAATTGAGACTTCAATTGCAGCCTAGTTGGCCACCAATGATACTTGAAATGCAGCCTAGTTTGTGCAACATTGCTTCATTGTTTGGGATACCACAAAAGAGGACCAAAATTTTAGAATACAGTACAATGGATTCTTTTGCAATGGTAAACCATCAAAAGGTTTTTCTTTGATTGTGATATAGTTTAACATTTGAATCAATAAAACTGATCTAACAGTTGTTATTTGTAGATGTCATACAAATTTCTTCTGATTCAAGCAGTTCAGAATCAAATGACGGTGCTCTCAACATCCTTCCTGGCCTCCTTGCTTGGTATTATCCAGAGCAACATTCTGATGCAAGTACTGATACTTGGGAAGTGGAACATATCCAAGCCATTGAACCTCCAGAGGAACTCCCATCTCAAGCTCCTATCCTGGCTCCCCCTGTGCAAGTTCAAATACCAGTGGAAAAGGCACACAAAAAGAAATTTACTCAGGATATTGTCTTGGGAATGCCGTGTAAGAAGAATCCTATAGGTTTTGGAGCATCTTCTAGCAGCCATGGGAAAGGCAAAACTAAGATGGTTAAGGGGTTTAGGATATACATTAACAGCTTTTATGTTTTGTAAATGGTATTTGGTTCAATTCTGACATTTAATTTGGATACTGATTTTCCCTTATGTATGTACTGTATTATGTTTTAAATATTCTCATTTCTGTATTCCCCAGCAACTTGCTGGTTTTTGTTTTCAATAGAGTATTACTTACTTAATAAAAAGTCTTCAATGTTCAAAAAAAAAAAAATTGTAGCAATTTGTGTTTTGTAAATGTAATTAGTAAGGGTACAATAACTGGTAATTATGTAAGTATTTTGGTTTATTAAAAAGGTAGTAGTTTGTACTGTTGATGTGATGGTTGCACAGTATGGTACATTTGCGATTATTAAGATAATGATATATAACATTTGGAGCCAAAATTTTGATTTATTCAAGATTATGCTTTAATTAACAGGTTCAAAGGCAAAATTTTCAAATAATTCAAATGTAAATTTCAAATTACAACTTGGAGGCAAATTTTTGGATCAAAATTTTTTGAATCACAACGATTCATATTCTTGGTGTATAGCCTCTTTTCTCTCCTTAAAAAAAAGACTACAAAGAAAAAACAAAAATCAAATCTTCTATCACCATTACTCTCCAAGCTAAGCCATAATCATTTTCTTTTACCCTTTGTTGCTCAAGATTCATGGATATTGAACTCATTGCTGATAATCAAAGTTTGCTTCCTCCTGATCATGATGTTGTAGTTGATGATGACATCTTACAATATGAATCCGAACACTATTATGATGATGAAGATATAGATGCAACTGGAACCAACCAAGCAGAGATACTAGCTAAGAGGGGCTCAACCAGGCTAGTAAAGTTTCGCGCGAAGCATGACAAACCTAGTGCAATAAAGCTCAAGGTAACCTTCGATGCATTCGGTAGGGTATCAGGGGCAAACAGAGCAGTGTTTGTGAGTTTTTTAGGAGATGTTGCTCGTGAGCAGATAGGTGTGAAGATTCTACACTAGAAGAAGTTGAATAAACAATCAAGAGATAAACACTGGGATGAAATCATGGTACATATATACTATTTTGTAACCTAGTACTACATAAGTTTATGTATGCAGTTACATTATATGCAACTAATTAACAACATCGTGTTAATCTTTGCAGAAATTTTTTGATGTTGACTTGAAATACAGAAAATTGATAATGATTCGTCTTGGTAAAATGCTAAGGAATTACAGAAGGAAGCTCAAATTCAACTACATTTTGCCCAACCTAAATACACCTTCCAAACTGACTGAAGTCCCGGACTTGTATAGTACAATAATGAAATCACAAGACTGGGTCGAGTATGTTAAATACACGACCACCGAAGCATACAAGGTTTTAATTAGTCATCTTTATTTAAGTGTATCTGTCATTTTATAATTTTCAGTTTGCAGCATTATCGCATCTAAACGCCTTATGATTTTTTGTTTTTAGGAGAAATCTGAGAAAGCTAAAATGGCGTGTTCCCAAAATATTTATTAGCATAAAATGGGACGAGGTGGATATGTTTATGTCAAAGAGAAAATGGTAAGATTACATAATGTTTGTTTTACAAATTGCCCATGAGAAATGAATCTGTTTACATTGCCCAATTTGCACATTTGCATTAATACCCTCACATTTTCGTTTATCTTGGTTTAACTTTACATGTGTATGAATTTGATGTTTATTAGATCCAAAATAAAGAGATTGAAGCGGATGAAGTACCCCCGCGTGATGTAATGTGGGTGAAAGGAAGGGTAAATAAAGACGGCGAATACCCAAATGATGATATTAAATCAAAGGGAGATCAACTTGTAAGTTTGACTGCTAATTCTATTATTATGCTTACATAGCAGCAGCATTAACTGTCTACTAGTAGTAATAGCTTGTATACCAGCAGTAACTGTGTACTAGCATATTTTTCATTGAAGTTCATGAGCAAAACTAACTCCAGCTGAGCAGCATTGACACAAATATGAGCAGCTGTTAGGATTCGATACACGGTTAAGGTGGTTAAACCTTTTGTACTTGTGTGTATGATACATTGAGTTAATATGATTAAGTATGCGAAATCTACTTAATCACACTTAGAAGGTTATTTGTATTATGGAAATGGAACAGTTGTGTTTGTTATATGAAAAACAACAATGAAAGATTAACACCAAACGATTCAATATTATTAATGATAATAATACGAGTGATCTTGAGATATCACTAGGGTTTCAACCTTGAATCTTAAGTTTTTCTTACTTGTGATATTATTGTGTTTGTTCTTATCTAACAGTTATGAAAGTTCTAAGTGTTTTTTTTTACAATAACTACCAACTTTTTTTTAACATATAATATCGAGTCTAAGATCTTCTTTTATAGTCCAAGAAGATCTTTACAATATTGCTTAAAGTCTAGTCGAACTACTTGCTAACTTATCTTGAGTGTTTTAGTACATAAGATACAACATGTATCTGTGTACACAACTTGTTAACTAAGCACATGGGATAAGATATTATCTACCGTATATTGTTGACCAAAATATACATAATATCTTTTCATACTTATCCACTTAGCAGCAGAATGTACATTAGCAGCAGCAATGAGTTATCACTAGCAGCAGAATCCTTCAGCAACAGAATGTTAAGCCTAGCAGCAGAATCATTTATCGCTAGCAGCAGAATCAAATGTTTTAGCAGCAGGAACAAACATTACCAGCAGGAACCAAATGCACTAGCAGCAGAATCACACTTAACGTTTTTCTTTGAATAGAATCCGATATTAAACTTCTTGAATATTTAATTCCCAACAATCCTCCCCTAAACTTGTGAATCTATTTCAACATGTTTCTGAATTAAATTATGGATTGTGAAGATCTTTCAAACACTTCTGTTCTTCAAGATTGAATATCTTTCTCAGTAACTCATCTGCTTTGTTCTTTGACTTTAACAATATCAACACACATCTTAAATACTGACCTAAAGGTGGTGCAACTTCCTTGGATGGAGGAATTATAAAAGGCAATGATGCTGTGTATCTTGGATGCTTGTTTCAACAAGTGAAATCATCTATCAGCATGTCTTTGCAAGTGATGA
This sequence comes from Artemisia tridentata subsp. tridentata, assembly GCA_021014915.2. Taxonomy (NCBI): domain Eukaryota; kingdom Viridiplantae; phylum Streptophyta; class Magnoliopsida; order Asterales; family Asteraceae; genus Artemisia; species Artemisia tridentata. The sequence goes on from CP139507.1 coordinate 249,968,364, forward strand.
ACAAACGTAGTAAACTGAAATTGAAACTGAAAGCTTTCTTCATTTGACCTAGATAGAACTTTCTCCTTTGGAATGTTCTTGTCATTTTCAACCTTCATGTCATCATCTTGTATGCTCTTGTCTTTTCCTCCCTTTCATTGGTTAATCTTCCTTGGGCTTTATTTCCTCCCCTGAGATGCAAATAACATTTTATCCTCCCCTGTTTGGAAGATCTCTCACCATCATCCCATCACTATCTGATCTACCAATGTGAACTTGTTTTCAGACAATGTTGTACATGAAGCCATCAATTCCTTAAGAGTTTAAGTTGCTGCCCTCATCACTTCTAGGTGTGTTAACTCCTATGAGAGGTAATTCATTGGACATTTGACTCATGGTCCATCAATGGATGGTTTTTGTGAGTCTCTTTGAAAATCCTTTTAAGAAACTTTTGCCTTAGTAGTATGTAATTGATTTTATTATGAAAAACCATACTGCTTTCAACCATTTTGAAGGGATTAAGTGTATAACAGACACTTAATCAAAATTTCGGTTTAAAGCAACCTCTGGTTGTGTGAGAACCAATGTTTTCAGTTATAAATAACTGCCTGTGTAAAGATAAACTCATTCAAAGAGTTTTCCTGACAGGGTTTCCAGCTCATAGTAATTGTTACCTCGAACACAAGTGTTAGATTCACTTTTACTAGCTGTTCTTTCTATCAGATATCCTAAGATTAACACATTATACTTGAAAGTGTAAAATGATAGAAAGTGAGTTGAGTCAGTTACTATCTGACCAACTAAGTCATCAATTCAATGTGAAATTTCATACTTAGGTTTCAAGAAAGAAGTTTTAAGGAGTTTTAAATTCCCAAACTCAGTCCATCATAAACCTAATATGTAGCAACTGGATATTCTGATTTTGCTGTTTCCATTTCACTTGAAACATCCTTTGTGTTCACATGTTCATACCTGAAATTGTTAGTCTAAAACCAAAAGAACAATGTACAAAGTACTTGTCTTGTATTAGAATACTCATAGGACTAACTGCATGAATAACACAATTTAAATTTGTACTAGTAGCACAAACTTTTGTAATAGCAGTAGAAACTTTTAAAACTAGCAGCACAAACAAAAATTTAGTTACAAAAACACAAAATTTAAAATCATTGAGGATTAAGCATTCCAATACTTGCTACCAAGTACTGAAACATTCCAACATCAAAAGCTTTGGTTAGCAGATCTGCAAAATTAAATTCTGAAGCAATTTTAAGTACTTGAATTAATCTTTTCTCATTGCAGTCTCTTATAAAGTGATGTCTAATTTCAATGTGTTTTGTTTTAGAATGTTGCACTGGATTTTTAATAATACAAATTGTACAACTATTATCAATATGAATAACAGTGTTTAAGAAATTGTACCCATAGTCAAGGAGTTGGTTTTGAAGCCATAGAACCTGACCACAGCAACTTGCAGCAGCTACATATTCAGCTTCAGTTGTTGAATTAGCCACAATTGTTTGCTTCTTACACTGCCATGAGACAAGTCTACACCCAAGGAATTGACATCCTCCAGTTGTTAACTTGCTCTCCAAGCTAGCACCAGCATAATCACTATTGGGCTACAAAGTACTGCTACATGAAGAAAGTCAAAGTACTGCTCGATAGAAGTCAAAGTACTGCTCATGTTCTAAAGAAGTCAAAGTACCGCTAAAAGATAAAGGACTGATATGCAAATACGTTTAAGGATTAATGTGTAATTCTAGAATGTTCTTAGAGTTATTATTAGATTATAATTAGAATTACTTGTCGTTCAAGTATTGTAAACCGACTAGGGTTTTCCTGTGTGTCTATAAAAGGACCCCTAGGTTGGCATTAGACGTATGAGTTTAGACAAAGTTTTAGAGAAAAGTATTAGTCGATTATTAGAGTATTAGTGTTTAGAGTTTGTTAGTGAATCTGTGTAAAGTAAGCAGGTTCAAGGTTTAATATAATCAAAGTTTTGTGTTAATTCTTCTTAGCTTTGTTGAAGTAGATTCCGCATACTTAACAAAGTATATCAGCGTTTCAATATTAGTAGTTTTGGATTTATCCAAGGTTGCTAAACACTTAGACAAGCTACAAGTTAGTTTGGTCAGAGTATATCGATCCAACAAGTGGTATCAGAGCTTGTGTGGAGACTCTGATTAAGAAGAAACCCTTAAAACCGATTTAACCACAAACCCTAAACGATGACGACTAAAGTTGCACCAATCCCATCCATCACCTCACTCAGAATTCCTATCATCAAGAAGGGAGAATATGATCTCTGGAGCATGAAGATGAGGCAGTACCTTGCTATTACAGACCATGCTCTATGGGATGTAATTGTCAATGGTAATGTTGTTCTTGATGAACCTGTAGCAGTTGAAGGACAACCTAAACCACCTCAACCAACCTTGTCAGCAGCTACAAAGAGAAATCAAGATAAGGCTCTCAACATACTGTTGTCTGCTATTCCTGATGGTCACCTACTAAAGTTCCATGATGCTAAGGATGCAAAACAATTGTGGGCTGCGATCAAGACAAGATTTGGAGGTAATGATGCTTCCAAGAAGATGCATAGAAACTTATTGAAGCAGCAGTTTGAAACTTTCACTGTTGGTGAAAGAGAAGGTCTTGATGCTGCCTATGACAGATTCCAAAATTTACTTAGTATGCTAGAGTTGTATGGAGCAGAGGTAACCGTTGAAGATGCAAATTTGAAGTTCTTAAGGAGTTTGCCATCTGTCTGGCATGTGGTTGCTACCATGATTAGAGGACAACCTGGATTGAAGTCTATGGACTTTGATGATCTCTACAACAATTTGAAGGTGTACGAGCAAGAGATGAATGGTCACAGTTCTCAGAAAACTCACAACATAGCTTTTGTGTCTTCTGAAAACAGAAGCAGTACTTCCACTAAAAGTACTGCTTATCCTTCTCAAATTACTGTTGGTGATACACAACATGTTTGCACAACCACTGTCACTACCACCCCATCACCAACAAACAACACCAACTCTGATGATGTTGTATGTTCCTTCTTTGCTCAACAAGCCACTCTACCTGTTACTTATCAAGAAGACTTGTTGCAGATTGAAGAAGATGCTTTAGAGGAGATTGACATAAGATGGCAAGTTGCCATGATCACTACAAGGATCAAGAAGTTCATGAACAAGACAGGAAGGGGAATTGATTTCAAAGCCAAACAGGGTATAACTTTTGACAAATCCAAGATTGAATGCTTCAATTGTCAAAAGCTTGGACACTTTGCAAGGGAATGCAAGTTTGCAAAATATCAAGCAAACAGAATGATTGAACAACCCAAGGTTGAAAGAAAAGAGGTTCCTATTACTGAATCACAACCAAAAGATTTGGTGGCTCAAGAAAATCTGGCTGAAATTGACTGGAGCAGTGAATTTGATGATGAACCTGTAACCTATTCTATGGTTGCAATGGAAGACTTTGATTGGAGACAGCTTTTGATGAGGAACCATGATATGCTGCTTTGGAATCAAGAGATGGTCTTGGAAGCTTTGACTGGAGCATGGAGAATAAAGATGAACCTGTTCAGATTGCTATGGTGTGTCTCTGAGGTATGCTCTAAGTGTAATGATGTGTATCAAAAGTTGCTTAAAGACTATGTGACTGAAAGAGATAATTGTAGAACTGCTAGGTCTGAGGTAAATGTCCTATTTACTTTGCTAGCAAAACCTTGAATATTGCTCAACAAAACTACACGGTCACTGAAAAAGAACTTTTGGCTGTAGTTTTTGTGTTTGAAAATTTTCGTTCTTATCTCATTTTGTCAAACACAATTGTATTCACCGATCATTCAGCTCTTAAATACCTATTTGCCAAACAGGATGCCAAACCATGTCTTATCCGATGGATTTTATTACTTCAAGAATTTGACATAGAAATTTAAAATAAGAAAGGCGCAGAAAATGTTGCAGCAGACCATTTGTCTCGATTAGAAAATCCTAATTTAGATGAATTCAGTGAAGATGAGATTGATGATAATTTTCCCGATGAAACTCTTATGGGAATTGAAAACGAAGAAGTTCCATGGTTTGCAGACTTTGCAAATTATTTAGTCGGAGGAGTGTTACAAAAAGGTCTAACTCACACTCAACGTAGTAAATTTTTCGCGGACCTAAAACACTATTTTTGGGATGAACCATATCTATTTAAAATGTGTCCCGATGGGATAATTAGAAGATGCATGTACGGTTCAGAGACCCGAAAAATTCTCGATGAATGTCATCACGGCCCAACTGGAGGACATTACGGTCCGTCTACAACCGAGAAAAAAGTCTTTGATGCGGGATTTTATTGGCCGAAAATTTTTAAAGAAGACCATACGCTTGTGCAGAATTGTGATACTTGCCAAAAGTCTGGTAGTCTTTCTCGTAGAGACGAAATACCACAAAAGAGCATACAAGTTTTTGAAATCTTTGATATATGGGGAATTGACTTCATGGGTCCTTTTCCTAAATCTCATAAGTTCGAATACATCCTTGTTGCAATTGACTATGTTTCTAAATGGGCCGAAGCGGAAGCCTTACCCACAAATGATGCACGAGTGGTTGTAAATTTTCTGAAAAAGCTTTTCTCTCGATTCGGAATTCCAAAAGCTTTGATAAGCGACAGAGGAACTCACTTCTTTAACCATCAAATGAAGAAAGCTATGAAACGATATGGAGTCCATCATCATTTCGCAATAGCATACCTGTTGGGGGAACACATTTTGTATTATCAAGTATTGATCATTTTGTAATAAGGTTGCTTAGGCCTTTAAGTTTGTTTTACGGCCCAGCCTGTGTAGAAGGCCCATGGGCTGTGTCTTGTTATTTAAGTTAATTATGTTTAGTTAGGGCATTAAGCCCAAGACCTTGTAAAACTATAAATACCCCCTCCCATTCAAGGGAGAGGGTTGGTTGGTTGAATGAGCTAAACATTTCCTTATTATTGTTAATCACCTTTCACTCTCTTTCTCTCTCTAACATTCTCTCTCTAGATCTAGGATTAGTTTAGGTAGCTTGTGTGATTAATTAATAGATTCATCAAGTGGTATCATTCTCCTAGGGGTAATTTAGGTTCTTAAAGATTAGATTTAAGTAAAAATTAAAGAAAATCTGAGAAATTACTGTTCATCCGAGAAAACACTGTTCATCCGAGACGTACTGTAAAACAAGAAAATCTAAAACATGCAAAATTACCAAATTACCCCTCTAAACTTAAAAATTTAATTAAAGCTTAATTAAAGTTCCGAATCGATCCCAAACTTCTGGAAACGAACAAGATATGATACAAAATAATTTTGACGACTTCGATTAATATTTATACAAGTTGTGAGATGACCAAAATACCCTTGTGTATACCGAAAATTTAAATACACAATTATTATTAATTAAAAACCATTTAAATTACAAGATTAATTAAGGAAAATAAATTAAAGATGGTAAATTGATTCTTGGGCCTTGAAGGCCGGTTCTTAGTCAATTCCCCCTCCTCAATACTTGTTCTAACATAATTAATATCACCCCATGAATTATTTCTCCCACTAAACCCTAATAAAATAATTAGCCGCCACCCATAAAATTCCCCACACCACATCTGAATTTTCTGAAGCAAAGAGGTAATTTTTTGGTGTTCTTCATAGTGCCAAGAAGGTGGGGAAAATAGCTACAAAGTCCTGGAGTCGATCGTTTGGCTGTGGTGATTTATTTGGGTCAAAAAAGTGCAACCGAGCTACAATAAATCCATAGCGTGTAATCCTTTGATCTATAATTTTTTTGGTAATTTTCTAGCCCTATCCTAATCATATATAATGTGGGAAAAATGATAAAAATGAGCCATGCACTATATATTAATCGTATGGAAAATTATGTGTTATAAACCCTAAAATCGAATTAAATCTATAAAACATGTATGCGATTTTTCTGAGGTGTATACTTATTTTTCGTGGCTTCTATATACTTCATATAACATGAGAAAAATAGTCATTCGAATTGTTTGAGTCGAAATCGTGATTTATGGATTTATGTTAAAACCGGATTTAAGAAATAAAAAGAGAAATTATGGAAAAATCCTAAGAACTAATCGACCTAGGGTTTTTAGTGGATGAAATCTGGTAATAATTGATGAATAATGATGATACAATGATTACTTAATGATTGGGGTTGCTAGGGTTTGATTTTGTTAAGATTTTATGCAAACCGATTGGGAAATAATTAGTTAAGGGTGTGTTTTGTAATTATTAAAACTTGTGGGATATTTTTTTAACATTTTATGGACCTGGGAGAATATGTAAAAATTATAACATGAGGGTCTTATTTGTAATTTTGGCAAGATAATGATTTAATTTGTAAATTATAAGTCGAATTGAAAATAAATAAAAATAAGGGACTAAATATGTAATTTCTGGAAACTTGGTGCTGAATTGAGTAATAAATTATATTCAGGGGGTTATGTGTAATTTTGATAATTTAATGGCTTAATATGTAATTGTTAATAATTAAAGGTTGAAATTGTAATTTAAAGGACTAAATATGTAACTTTGATAACTAGAGGGACCTATTGCGTAAATTATGGAAACTTGAAGGAGCATTCGTATAACATGCTAAAATAAGTACTCATGGTGTAAAATTGGTAAATTAAGGGTTTAATATGTAATTATAGTAAATTATATAATTCGAATTTGTAATTTAAAAAGTATAAGGACCAAATGTGTAAATTACCGAAACTTTGAGGGCTATTTGTAACATAATTATATTGAAGGTTAATTTCTGTAATTTGAAGAAATAAAGGGACTTGATGTGTAATTTGAATATTGTAAAGGTTAGATTGTAAATTATGTAAGTATAAGATTAAATTGTAAATTAATAAAGTAAAGGGGTGTAATTCGTAAATATTGGAAACTTGGAGGCCAAAAGTGTAATTCAAGAAAAATAAAGTATTCGAATGGTAAATTATGAGATTTCTATTTTAAACCTTGAACTTTGGTAAAGTTACGTTTATAACCCTGAACTATGAAAACTTGTCATAACTAACCCTGAACTTGTGTAACTTGTTAAAATGAATGTTACTGCCATAATAAGCTAATTAAAGACTTGACTTGAATTATATCACTTGAATCTTGCTAAATATGGTAACTTACTAATTATGGAAACCTGCTAAAAATAGAAAGTGACTAAAAATAGAAGTTACTTATAATGGGAAGATAACTGAACCCCTTTCATATTTCTGTCTTCTACTCCTTTAGGTTCGAGGAGGGAGTAATCTTGATCCCTGTCAACTATTCTTGTGTTTGTGCTTGCTATTTGAATAAGGTACAGATATTCTGCTCTTCTTGTAAAGAGCCTTCGTCTCATTTCTGATTCCTGATTCATTGTTATGTTTTCCTTGTATTGTGAACCATGGATTTGAACCTTTTCTTTAACCTATCTTGAACCTTGTCATGAACCTGAACTTGAACCTTGATACTCTTGATATGAGCCATTTGACTTGAACCTTTGACTTGAACCCTGCTATGATACTTGACATGACTTGTTCAACCCTGATAACCTGAATAATTAAGACCTTGGGTACTTGAAGGTTCATAGGATTTTACAACTACTTTTTAGATATATATGAAGAGGTTTTGAAACATTTCTTTAAAGGACTTTTATTATGAAACTGTTCTAAGGACCATATTATTAAAACCATGTAAAAAGGATTTTCTTATAATAAACTATTATGAACCTTCCAGTATTTGACCTTTCTGATTTTGACCTCCTGATAATGAACCCCTGCATTGATCTCCTGTCTTGAACCCTGATATGAACCCTGATATGAACCCTGATATGATACCTGACATTTGATACCTGAGACTTGACACCCGAGACTTGATACCTGACTTTGACCCACAGTTTGACACTACGAGCCACCCACTAGGCATGAGGGTTTCATGTCCATGTCATTGATGCACCGGTGGCATGACTCTAGGGCAGGAGAGTGATGTCCTGTCCCGTCCCCGAACTGATTTGATTTGTTATGTAGAGGAAGACCCTGTGGCCTGCGGGGGTGCATGGATGCATCCTAGACATGTCCTGATTTGTTATGTTTCCTGTTATATCCTGGTGACTGATGAGTGTGTGCGATACACGTCTTTCACACCCCTGGGAGTTCGCGACTCCAACCCCTGGAGGTATCCCCTCAACCCTGTTTCCTGGTATGCTGAGGTCACCCCTCCATACACCCTGATATATGATGTGATGTGATTTGATATGTTTGGGCTCGTAGAGGATTTCTGTTCTCCTGAAACCTTGTAACCTTATGACCTGTTACTTGACCTGTTATTTGACCTGACACTTGACCTGAAATTGGACCTGATTTGATTTGACTTGGGATTTTGGTGGGTTCTGGCTTCATTTACTTTCACCCTTGTAACCATTCTAAATTCCTGGTATGTCTGCATAACTCTTGTATTCCTTTTCCTGACTCTTGTTACTCCTGGTATTATTTCTTTTACTTTATTATCCCGTTATTACTGCTTTGTTCCGTTATATCTGTTCACTGAGCTCTCGTAGCTCAGCCGCATTTCTTTTCCTGCGGTAGGTACATTTAAGCTAGGAGCTGGGTTTTAGCTTGGGATGAGAGCAACTTGTGTGAAGTTTGGACCCTGTCATTCTAGTGTGACCATTTGGATACTATTTCTGTTATGCCATTGTTTGGGCATTTGGATTCAGTTTTGTACTTCATTATTCCTGTCTTGCACATGATATAAGTCGTGTTGACTTATTTCCCCTGGATTTTAATGTTAAAGCTTCCGCTATTTTTATTTCATGAATGCTTGTATCTGATATGAAACCATGTACTTGTGACACCTTTACCCTTGTCGGGTTGGGGTGTTACAATTTATGGTATCAGAGCTAAGGCTTCAGAAACCCTTAGAGCTTAGGCTTGACCTGTGAGGTTTGGGTAGACATTAGGTTTCCGCACGCGCACTCTCTTTTCTTGTTATGCTCTGTCATTTTCCTTGATTCTGCTCTGTCATAGTTTCCTGTTCTGCTCTGTCATTCTTCATGTTCTGTTCTGTCATATTTTCCTGATCGTCGGCTTAATTCAGAGTTTGCGGATCCGTCAGCATGTTGCGATGCAGCTCGCAACATCGAGAATTTCATGAGAGCGTTGGTTACAAACGAGACCGTGATGGCGACAAGGTGCAGCAGCAGATTCAGAGTCGGGACGTCAAGGAGTATTCGGGCAAAAGCTATGACCAGAAGGAATCAGATTCGAGGTCGGGATTCGAGGTCAGCTTCTAGGCAGGATGGCGATCATCGGGGGCGCAGTGACAGTCAGGGGTCAACTAGTTGTCCTCAGTGTGGGAAGAATCATACGGGGTTTTGTCGTACGACTTCTGGAGCTTGTTTTAGGTGTGGTTCGAGGGAGCATAAGTTGAAAGATTGTCCTAGGCGGAATCCGGCAAAACTTGAGAAATACCTTGGCCCTCCTTCTCCTACTCCTACCATCGGTCGTGTTTTCTCGCTTTCTCGTGACCAGGCAGATAAGGCGTCTGGTATGTCTTTGTTTTGTTTTTCGTTCTCTTTCATTCCTATGTCCTTGCAAATTTCGAGGACGAAATTTTTCTGTTAGAGGGGAAGAGTTGTAAAACCCGAAAATCTAAAACATGCAAAATTACCAAATTACCCCTGTAAACTTTAAAATCTAATTAAAGCTTAATTAAAGTTCCGAATCGATCCCAAACTTCTGGAAACGAACAAGATATGATACGAAATAATTTTGATGACTTCGATTAATATTTATACAAGTTGTGAGATGACCAAAATACCCTTGTGTATACCGAAAATTTAAATACACAATTATTATTAATTAAAAACCATTTAAATTACAAGATTAATTAAGTAAAATAAATTAAAGATGGTAAATTGATTCTTGGGCCTTGAAGGCCGGTTCTTAGTCAATTCCCCCTCCTCAATACTTGGTCTAACATAATTAATATCACCCCATGAATTATTTCTCCCACTAAACCCTAATAAAACAATTAGCCGCCACCCATAAAATTCCCCACACCACATCCGAATTTTATGAAGCAAAGAGGTAATTTTCTGGTGTTCTTCATAGTGTCAAGAAGGTGGGGAAAATAGCCACAAAGTCCTGGAGTCAATCGTTTGGCTGTGGTGATTTATTTGGGTCGAAAAAGTGCAACCGAGCAACAATAAATCCATAGCGTGTAATCCTTTGATCTATAATTTTTCTGGTAATTTTCTAGCCCTCTCCTAATCATATATAATGTGGGAAAAATGATAAAAATGAGCCATGCACTATATATTAATCGTATGGAAAATTATGTGTTATAAACCCTAAAATCGAATTAAATCTATAAAACATGTATGCGATTTTTATGAGGTGTATACTTATTTTTCGTGGCTTCTATATACTTCATATAACATGAGAAAAATAGTCATTCGAATTTTTTGAGTCGAAATCGTGATTTATGGATTTATGTTAAAACCGGATTTAAGAAATAAAAAGAGAAATTATGGAAAAATCCTAAGAACTAATCGACCTAGGGTTTTTAGTGGATGAAATCTGGTAATAATTGATGAATAATGATGATACAATGATTGCTTAATGATTGGGGTTGCTAGGGTTTGATTTTGTTAAGATTTTATGCAAACCGATTGGGAAATAATTAGTTAAGGGTGTGTTTTGTAATTATTAAAACTTGTGGGATATTTTTTTAACATTTTATGGACCTGGAGAATATGTAAAAATTATAACATGAGGGTCTTATTTGTAATTTTGGCAAGATAATGATTTAATTTGTAAATTATAAGTCGAATTGAAAATAAATAAAAATGAGGGACTAAATATGTAATTTCTGGAAACTTGGTGCTGAATTGAGTAATAAATTATATTCAGGGGGTTATGTGTAATTTTGATAATTTAATGGCTTAATATGTAATTGTTAATAATTAAAGGTTGAAATTGTAATTTAAAGGACTAAATATGTAACTTTGATAACTAGAGGGACCTATTGTGTAAATTATGGAAACTTGAAGGAGCATTCGTATAACATGCTAAAATAAGTACTCATGGTGTAAAATTGGTAAATTAAGGGTTTAATATGTAATTATAGTAAATTATATAATTCGAATTTGTAATTTAAAAAGTATAAGGACCAAATGTGTAAATTACCGAAACTTTGAGGGCTGTTTGTAACATAATTATATTGAAGGTTAATTTCTGTAATTTGAAGAAATAAAGGGACTTGATGTGTAATATGAATATTGTAAAGGTTAGATTGTAAATTATGTAAGTATAAGATTAAATTGTAAATTAATAAAGTAAAGGGGTGTAATTCGTAAATATTGGAAACTTGGAGGCCAAAAGTGTAATTCAAGAAAAATAAAGTATTCGAATGGTAAATTATGAGATTTCTATTTTAAACCTTGAACTTTGGTAAAGTTACGTTTATAACCCTGAACTATGAAAACTTGTCATAACTAACCCTGAACTTGTGTAACTTGTTAAAATGAATGTTACTGCCATAATAAGCTAATTAAAGACTTGACTTGAATTATATCACTTGAATCTTGCTAAATATGGTAACTTACTAATTATGGAAACCCGCTAAAAATAGAAAGTTAATAAAAATAGAAGTTACTTATAATGGGAAGATAACTGAACCCCTTTCATATTTCTGTCTTCTACTCCTTTTGGTTCGAGGAGGGAGTGATCTTGATCCCTGTCAGCTATTCTTATGTTTGTGCTTGCTATTTGAATAAGGTACAGATATTCTGCTCTTCTTGTAAAGAGCCTTCGTCTCATTTCTGATTCCTGATTCATTGTTATGTTTTCCTTGTATTGTGAACCATGGATTTGAACCTTTGCTTTAACCTGTCTTGAACCTTGTCATGAACCTGAACTTGAACCTTGATACTCTTGATATGAGCCATTTGACTTGAACCTTTGACTTGAACCCTGCTATGATACTTGACATGACTTGTTCAACCCTGATAACCTGAATAATTAAGACCTTGGGTACTTGAAGGTTCATAGGATTTTACAACTACTTTTTAGATATATATGAAGAGGTTTTGAAACATTTCTTTAAAGGACTTTTATTATGAAACTGTTCTAAGGACCATATTATTAAAACCATGTAAAAAGGATTTTCTTATAATAAACTATTATGAACCTTCCAGTATTTGAGCTTTCTGATTTTGACCTCCTGATAATGAACCCCTGCATTGATCTCCTGTCTTGAACCCTGATATGAACCCTGATATGATACCTGACATTTGATACCTGAGACTTGACACCCGAGACTTGATACCTGACCTTGACCCACAGTTTGAGACTACGAGCCACCCACTAGGCATGAGGGTTTCATGTACATGTCATTGATGCACCGGTGGCATGACTCTAGGGCAGGAGAGTGATGTCTTGTCCCGTCCCCGACCTGATTTGATTTGTTATGTAGAGGAAGACCCTGTGGCCTGCGGGGGCGCATGGATGCATCCTAGACATGTCCTGATTTGTTATGTTTCCTGTTATATCCTGGTGACTGACGAGTGTGTGCGATACAGTCTTTCACACCTGGAGTTCGCGACTCCAACCTGGAGTATCCTCAACCCTGTTCTTCATGGTAGCTGGAGGTTCACCCTCCATACACCCTGAGTATTGATCCGCTCATACCGTGTTTGCCTTGGTATTGGCGTGAGGATATTCTGCTCCTACACCCTGTAATATGATGTGATGTGATTTGATATTTGACCTGTAATTTCTTTCCCTGAACCTTGTAACCTATCTGTATGACCTGTATTTGACCTAACTTGATGACATTGGACCTGATTTGATTTTTGGTTTGGTGTTCTGGCTTCATTTACTTTCACCCTTGTAACCATTCTAAATTCCTGGTATGTCTGCATAACTCTTGTATTCCTTTTCCTGACTCTTGTTACTCCTGGTATTATTTCTTTTACTTTATTATTCCGTTATTACTGCTTTGTTCCGTTATATCTGTTCACTGAGCTCTCGTAGCTCAGCCGCATTTCTTTTCCTGCGGCAGGTACATTTAAGCTAGGAGCTGGGTTTTAGCTTGGGATGAGAGCAACTTGTGTGAAGTTTGGACCCTGTCATTCTAGTGTGACCATTTGGATATTATTTCTGTTATGCCATTGTTTGGGCATTTGGATTCAGTTTTGTACTTCATTATTCCTGTCTTGCACATGATATAAGTCGTGTTGACTTATTTCCCCTGGATTTTAATGTTAAAGCTTCCGCTATTTTTATTTCTTGAATGCTTGTATCTGATATGAAACCATGTATTTGTGACACCTTTACCCTTGTCGGGTTGGGGTGTTACACGTACTGTTCATCTATCGAGTTTCTGTCAAATTTATCGAGTTAGATAAATCTGTCGAGTTTGTCTGTTTATCGAGTTTCTTGCTGATTCTCGAGTTTGTCCCTTGTCTCGAATTTCTGATCTTGTCTACCAAGTTTGTAACCTTATCGAGTTAGATAAGCTATTACCGAGTTTCTGAGTAAAAAGAATCTCTCGAGTTTCTAAAACTTTTGATTCTCTCGAGTTTTAGGTTTTATAAACTTTCTGGTGGATATCGAGTTTGTAAACTTTTACCAAATTGGTAGAAGTTTATCGAGTTTCTAAAAGTTTACCAACTTTGGAATACTTATCGAGTTTCTCTAGTTCTCGACTTTCTCAACTTTCTCCATGTTTCTCGAGTTTCTACAGCTTCTCGACTTTCTACAGCTTCTCGACTTTCTAAAGCTTCTCGACTTTCTCCAGGTTTCTCGACTTTCTACAGCTTCTCGACTTTCTCCAGGTTTCTCGAGTTTCTACCTTCTCGACTTTCTACTTCCTCGATTTTCTACCTCCTCAACTTTCTACTTTCTCGAGTTTCTACCTTCTCGAGTTTGTCCAATTATCGAGTTTGTGAACATTTCCGAGCTTAGTGAACAGTTCTCAAGTTTGTCAAAAGTTATCAAAAATCTAATCTTCAACAACAACCGTTATTATCCTTCAAAGATCCTACACCGACATCTTCACAAGTTACATCTTTCTTAAAAAAAAAAAAAAAAAAAAAAAAAAATCAGCGGAGACTAAACGTTTAATTTTTACGCGAAATTCAAATTTTGGTATAACGATGAAAATTTTGGCCTAAAATACAAATTTTTAGGTCATAATTCGAATTTTTACGGTGAAATTTTGCGTCAAAATTTTTTAAAACTCAAATTTTTCTAGCAACCTTAGAATAAGCATTTTCTGGCGTATTTCAAATTCTGGGAGAGAAATTTTTTTTCAAAATTTAATTTTTGGAGGGAAATAAGAAATTACTATTTCGACCTTGCAACATATCAAATTTACACATTTTAGTTTGATTCTTCCGATTTCATCGCAACAATCAAGGGGGAGAGAAAATGTATCAATCAAGGTCGCAAATAAATGAACAGATGTCACCTTCCTCTAATTCTTCACCATCAAACCTTGTTTCTCAAGAATCTAAAGAGAGTGATAAGCAAGAATTATTGATGCAAGAAAAAGAGAGAGAAACAAAAGAGAAACGCATGGCATGTTTAAGATTTCTTCATTCACATCTTAAGGTCCTCTCAAACAAAGACTTAGTAGGAACTCGTACCGAGTATGGAGTCAAACGGGCATTTTCAACACTTTTTGGAGAAGACGTTGAAATATTCACAAAAACGATGTTCCTCAACGTGGATCAACTGCAAAAGCAACTTGAAAAAGAAGAATTTCATGAGAATGGATCCACGGTCGCCTTTAGAGTGCTCAAGTAACAATTTTAGCAGTTCATCGTTTCCTGGTTATCATCAGATTTTGACAGTGTCATGACGACATGCAAGTATTTTTTGGAATACACTAGAATCGAGGTTAAAACTTTCAAAGACATGCAGACCCAACAAATGGATTCGATTGAAAAGTCAATTGCTGAAAGAGTACTTCATAGACAAGAGTATGACAAAAGAGTGGATGAAAAGAAGATGCAGATTCAAGAAGAGCAAGCTAATATGATTAAAGCATTTGAAGCTAATTTGGTTGTTACAGAAAGCAGTGGGACAGAATCAGAAAAGCAGGATGATAGCAGCATATCAAGGAATGATACAGATGCTGATTATGCAGATGTCAGACCCACATATGACACAGAGCCTATATTTGACAAAGAGCCAATGGCTAAGGATGACAGCAGCAGATCAAGGAATGATACTGATGCTGACTATGCAGATGTCAGACCCACATCTGACACAGAACTCATATTTGACAAAAAGACAATGTTGAGGTACAATCAATTGTCAATTATGATATATCCACTCATGATCACCAACAAACTGAACAACCTAAATTCAGAAATGAAGGAGGGGTTGATCAGAATGTTAACGAACATCTTGTCAAACAACCTCTGCCTGATCCATTAAATGAAAACAAAACAAATGTACCATCAAATCAATCTCTTGATTTTGAAAATAATTGTCTCAAAAAGACCATTGCCCAGTTTCAAAAAGATTTTTCAAAATTAGAGGCACATTGCATCTCACTTGAACTTAAACTGCAAAACGAATCTTTAACTTTGGGCAACAATGGTAAATCTTTAAATGAAGAAAGTAAACGTATGGATACATTAGTTAAGGAAAATGAGTTGTTAAAATGTCAAATTCAAGCAAAGGTGTTTGCCCATGCTGCATTGCAAAATAAATTAAGAAGATTGATTGGCCAGAGTGTGGATACTAAGTTTGCAAATCCATCAATCTTGGGGAAACCGCTTTTACAACCTATTAGAAAATAATCAGTGGTTAGACAACCAACTTCATTTAAATCTGAACGACCTAAATTTTCAAAATTTCGGTTTGCCTCCCAAGTTGTTGAGAAAAATAATTTGACAAAACCAGTCACTCCACATTTTTGGTCTAAGAAAAATGCATCTGTCTCTGCTAAACCTCAACACGTGATTATACCAGGCTCATCTAGGATCAGTTCGAAAACAGTGTCTAAACCGAGCATTAAAAGTAATGAGTCTTATGGCATAAATGACATGAACAAGAACTATGATCTAGAAAAAGCTTGGAAAAAGGCACTACTTAAAAAAGACGGAATTCTAGGTCCAAAACATTGTGTGATGCCTTCCACTGTTTTACAGAACACTGCTAGTAGTAGCAAACCAAAACCTAGGAGCACTCAACAAATAAACAGGAATTGGCTAGCATCTAAGAGTAGTTGCAATGTCTGTGTGTCAAAACATCTTCAAGAAGTGAATTCACGTGCAAAGGCACAATCGACTAAGACAATCAAACCAAACAAACCCGTTGAACCAAAAGAAAAGATTCAGAAACCTAAAAAGTGGATCAATATAGGACGTAGGTTTTCTCAACTAAGTGATGCTCCTACATTTCATTCCACTGCATCTAGAAGGAAAACATCTCCTAGATTTGACCTTAGGTGGGTTCCCACGGGCAGAATTTTCAAAATGATTGGTCTTAGGTGGATTCCTACAGGAAAGATTTTAGACATTTACACCAAAACACAAGAGAACTCCACAGCATCTATCCCAGAGGCGAGAAAGAAAACCATTGGAATCGTGTGTTCAGGTGTCAAGAAGATAATTGACACTACAACTTTATGCTGCTAACATCTGGAACCCAGTTTCACTTGGGGATCCATGTTCTCTGTTTTGTCTCTTCCTACTTTCTTTGCAGATACAACAAGGATGGCTTCGGAACAATTCAGTTACGGACCCGCACTTAATCCGATGGCTTCTAAGCATAACAGCTTAGGACCCGCATCTAACCGTCTCAACTTCCCTGACTCTTCGGCTGCATCCTTCTCTCTAAACCGCAAAGACTAAGAAGATTTATTTGCTCAGCTGTTTGATGATACTATGGTTTGTTCTGCTTCTGATGTATCCACAAGTTCCGCTGCACAACCACTCGTCAACAATCAAACACCTGATACGCCAGTAACTAATACCACAGCAGTTGCTGAAGATGCACATCAACCAGAATCATCATCATCAGTAGATCAAACAGCTTCTACTTCTGCGTCTACAGCCGAAGATCCCCTCTTACCTCCTAAAGCACTCACACCATCTAATTATGAAGAAAATGCATTCTTCAATCCATTTGCTCCGGCTCCAACCGTTACCAATATTACAGAGTCATCAACGAGCAACTTGGATCCACACAGATTCAAGGCTAGTTTTTTGGCAAATAACCGCAAGATGTGACTACAAGGATGATTCATTATTACTTATTTGAAGTTGAAGTGGAATTTCACAGGTGCGTGTACTTAGTATCTTGAAGATATCGGGATTTGTTGGATGCATGATTCTTTGAGATCCTTGCTCGAGCTTTTAACTGTCAGAATGATCAAGACTTGCCTTTATTGAAATTCTCAGTATTGGTTCTTAGTCAGACATTAGTGCAAGCTTAAGTTACAAGTTCGGATTATTTTTCTTCAGTCTCAAGTTCGTCAAATTGGGTTTTCTCCATCAGTAGTCACTACAAAGAGCCATCAGAATGATAATGGGGTCGGTCATTAATTTAGCAGAGAGGAGTATTAAAGAGTAGAGACTTGATCAGTAGTTGATTCTCATGGGCTATTTATGGTACTTCACACATATTCGAATAATTGGACATACAGGGTTTACGCTGCCTCCGTTTCCATCGTAAACATAGTGGGTATGCTTTCGATTCCGCGAAGACATCGTGGGGGAAGAGTGAGTAGATGTTCTTTGATTTTTCTTTTGACTCTTGGTGGTCTTTGAGCTGCTAGCCATAGATGTGGTGCCTAATCCTGTGGAGGTTGAAGTATTCACATTAGTAGTTTCTGATGGTGCTTTCTTAAGTGCCTTGTCTACTTTGTACATTCCTGGTGCAATCACATTATTTAATACAGCTTTCCCTTTGTCAAGAGTTCTGAGTTTCTCTTTCATTTCAATGATGATGTGGATTTGATCTTGAATTTTGGATTCCAATTTTCTATTTAATCGAACAATTTCAGTTCTATTTTCACAAACTTCAGCAATATCTTTTTCATACTCAAAATTTTAATTTTTAAAACCTCAACTTCTTTTTCAAGAGTTTGAATTTTTGAAACATGAATGTTTTGAGAAGATAAAGATTCTTTTTGACTTTGTAGTGCTAACTCAAAGTTAATACTTTGAGTCTGACACCATTACAGTCTTTGGTTAAGTTTGAAAATTTCTTTTGCACATTTGGTTTCCACATCAGCATTGATTTGTCGGAGTCGCTCATTTTCTTTTCTCAGATTATCAATCTCAATTCTTATTGTCTCAAGTTCAACACAGTGATCGTCAGCAAGAAATTCATGGCACGACAAATAGATAGAATTCATTATCACGGATATCACATCAGAACTGAGAACATTCGTCAAGAGGCGATCAACATCTTTTTCTAAAGCTTTCTTTTGACCTTTTTGTTTTGCAATTTTGACATCTTTTGCATTGAAAATACTCATCATTGATACAACTTCTGACTGGAGTTCCTGTTCCCATTGAGTTGCACAAAGTCGCAGGAGATTAACAAGTGGCAAGAATTGTTTTTGAAAAACTTCTCGCTTTTCTTTCTCATAAGGAGAGAGAAAAGTGGAGATTTTGATTTCAGAATTTCTTTCAATAGCGTTTTCCAAAAGTTGAATGTCCTCCATAAATATTTTAAAATATTTAAGAATGCGACATTCCTTTGGCATTTGTTCATTAACACCTTGACTTGGTAAAGGACCATTGGTTTGTACAATAGTGGTAACTGGACCAACTTCAGATGAAGTATTTATTTCAGCTAAAGAGCACGTTTGTACAGATTTTTCTGTCTGAGGTACAAAAGATTCTTTAATATGAGGTGCTTTCAAATAATCGTATGGTTTGTTATATTTTACATGACTCATCTTTGATCGACACTCGATATCATGTTCTTCTTCCTCTTCAGTACTATAAACAACCACACGTTGAAATGTATCATCAAACAATAACTCTGCACTATACAACTTAGGATGTTCCTTGAGTGCTTTGTTTAAAAAACGAGGTTGATCACATCCGATTGCAAATCCATATCCGCAAGGACTTGGTTTGACAGTTAGATTTCGAAGAGCTGTTACAGAATTACCCGCTTTATAAACAACGTTTTGAAAATCATTGAGTTTGCCTTCCAATGCCACAATTTCTTCCAGATATGAATCGACACATTTCATTGAAGCTTCTTTGTGTTCAGAAAAATTTGCTTGACAAGTTGACAATTCTGTTTTGGTTTTAGAAATTTCCATTTGGAGAATGTCAACCTGTTTTTTAAAACCAAATATTTCTTGTTCCTTTTGTGAAATTATTTCATTCTTGGAAACGGTCAATTCATGAATTTGATGTTCCAAATTTTGTACTTTTACATATGACTCTTGGAATGCAGACTCAAAACCTTTCTCACGTTTTTCTTGGTTTTCAAAGTTTGAAAGTTGTTGCTTATAGCACTCAAGGTCCTTTGTTAACAGTGCAACTTTGGCTTTTAAGTTTTTGTTAATATCATTGCATTTGTCCATCTGAGATTTATGTGCATTCAATTGTGATTGGGTGGCAAGCAATAAGGGTATAAGTTCTGAATCTGAATCTTGCATAAGATCATTTTGTCCAAGATGTTCAGAATTGATCAGCAGTTGATTCTCACGGGCTATTTATGGTACTTCACACATATTCAAATAATTGAAAATACAGGGTTTACGCTGCCTCCGTTTCCATCGTAAACATAGTGAGTATGCTTCTGATTCCGCGAAGACATCGTGGGGGAAGAGAGAGTAGATGTTCTTTGATTTTTGTTGAGTTCTTTTCAAAAACACTCTTTTTCCAAATGTATTTGCAATCAGGGGGAAGAAATGTGCACATCGGGGACGCATAACAGATTCATGTGATCGAGCTTACAATTTTAGTACTACCGGAGAGACGTTCGCAGAGATGATCAGTGGTTCTGTTTTGTGATTTTGGTGTACTCGTTTCAACTTTCGTAGGTTGAGATGTGCGATGTAGCCTACTTATGTGAGAAGATCTTGCTGATTTCTTGCATGTTACCCCCGAACGGAGTTTCGGCATTGAATATAATCGTTACTGAGTGACTAGTCAGATTTGCTTGGTGTGGCTTACGATGTTATCTACAAATTCTGATGTGTACTTAAAACTTCAAAAGTTAGAATGTTGAAGAATCTTTAACCCCATCTAGGATGTGTTTTACAAACATTATTGATAACAGCAGCGGAATCAAACACGAACAATAATGTTAAACAAGGTTGTGATTTATTTTAACAAAGGCGCCTCTTTATTGAATAATAAACTAACTGCTACAAACAAACGTGTACAATCACACGTTTGCTACTCGACTCTCATAGGAGAGATCCACATTTTTCTATGATCTATACTGCCGCCTACAACCCTTTATAAATAGGGTTTTACAAGAAAACCTATCTTACTCAAGAAGCCAACTATTTTACTACATTAGGTCCCTGTTGTTTCACGCGTCTTCATATATGCATATGTAGTTTTGTAAAAATCAAATTATAATTCCCAACAATCTTCCCCTATTTGATGTTACAAAACTATCTTCAATGAAACAATCTTCAAAACTTCCTTGAAGTCTTCTTGAACATGTCACCACCAATAATAAGCTGCAAACCATCTTCTTCCCCTTTTTTTAATCATCCAATAGGGGTCTTCAATGCAACTTCAATCGAAACACTTCCCCTTAAGTGGTGCATGTAGATGGTTAAACAATTAATCAATAAGTTTCCCCTGAAACTAAGCATGTTTACCATCTTTTGAATCACGAACTCCATAGGCTCTATGAACTGATTACTGATGAATAAAACCGAGTACAACGAACTTGATGAAGAAGTTGAATTTCCCAAACTTGCGTCTTATATCTTGCACTATCCACGTGACTCCAAACTTATCCCTAGAAGTAGGCTACTAGGACCTCTTGATAAATCCTCAACTATATGAGACACTGAGCACTACAACGTAACTCCTTAAAGTGATAGCAAATGTGAGCATTAAGCACCCTAAATAATAGATCACACACTTTGCTAGATTCATCAAGTCTTTGTCACTGCAATAACACACAAACATAAAAACGCGCACCTGTGATACTCAACTACAACATCAAATAAGCAATACACAGTTGTCTTCTTCAAATAATCTCCAAAACAAGCCATAAAAATAAAGAATAAATCGTGATCCAAAACTGTTCCAGCAGTATAAACCAAGAAACGCAGCAGTATTAACAAATTTGTAGACCATAATTAATTAAGTCTGGTGAACAGACTTAATTTCCGAGAGCAGACTTAATCGAGCAGACCAGAATTAATAGAACCAGCCACCAGAATTAACAGTATACCGACCAGAATTAACATTTCAACGAGCAGACTTAACAGCTACAACAGACCAATGTCTGATCAAATGTCCGCACCACACAAACGCTCCACCAATCAATATCTGTTCCCATACTGATATACCATCAACCAATCAATTCAACCAATTAATTTTAAAACATGCGACAAATCACAAACCAGCCCCACATGTCAATTAATAGCAGAAGAATGAGTTCGACCCATTTAATTCACTTGCGACAAAACCCAATTAATTACCACAATCAGATCCAATCAAGAGTAGCTATATCAAATGTTTGACCACCGACACCAAATCATCAATTCGTACGAGATATCAGGAAACATGAATTAAATCACAATCCCATTAATTAATTGACGTACGAGTTTTATTTGAACCTCAAAAACGACAAACGAAATCAAGCTTCACAATTAATCATCACAATCAGTACGAGGAATTGACCATGTGCAAATATGTCGCTACAGATAAAAATTCGATACCCAAAAAATAAAATTACCTCACGTTGACCAACAAACCATTATCAGATCTGCTTCATACTCTTCGAAACTGCTCCATCTCCAACAGTAACAACCTTGTAGATCATAGATATCAAGAGCAACCCTCTCTGATACCACTTATTGAAGAATCTTTAACCCCATCTAGGATGTGTTTTACAAACATTATTGATAACAGTAGCGGAATCAAACACGAACAATAATGTTAAACAAGGTTGTGATTTATTTTAACAAAGGCGCCTCTTTATTGAATAATAAACTAACTGCTACAAACAAACGTGTACAATCACACATTTGCTACTCGACTCTCATAGGAGAGATCTATATTTTTCTATGATCTATACTGCCGCCTACAACCCTTCATAAATAGGGTTTTACAAGAAAACCTATCTTACTCAAGAAGCCAACTATTTTACTACATTAGGTCCCTGTTGTTTCACGCGTCTTCATATATGCATATGTAGTTTTGTAAACATCAAATTATAATTCCCAACATAGAAGACATGGTAACTACATCAAAGTTACGAATCTGCTGAAGACGGTTGTCAGTTTGGGGGGAAGTTGATTCAGAAACTTCGCTAAAAAGAAGCGTACAAAGAAACTACTAAAGACATGCAGCATGAACTGGATTAACAATCAAGTTCTTGGCTCAAATTGATCACCGACTTAAGTTTCGGGTGCAGATGAGAAGACTAGAGTATTACGTGGGAGGACGAGCTAGAATTCCAAACATTCTCACTTTCCGCCGTCCTGAGTAAACTCAATGGTATCATTTGTCACATTTTGTCATCATCTCATCATTTTTCATCATATATTGTCATTGACAATGGCTTGTGCACACATAACAGTGCACAACCCGCACCTGTATAGAAAGGACCCTGAGGTATGCTTCAGTGCCTCAATCTTGATCAAAGGAGCGAAAGCTTCTTACTTATGAGTATAATTAAACCAGAATTTTTTCTAAGTTTTTTTCAAAATTCTGCTCATAAGGACAAGTATTCCCTCGTCAAAGGGGAGTATTTGAAAAATAATCTTGGTTCAAAAACAAAAGTTCTTGAAATTCTTCCCGTAAACCTCAAAAAGAGCATATTTTAATCAAAAGTTTAACAAAAACAACATGAGTATGCTATTTTTGAGGGGGAGAATAACGATATGATTAAAATATGGTAAATCTATGTTGAAATCTCACAAGAGCTCGACTCAAGAATTGACCCTCGAATTGACGATAGCAAAAGTCAGTAGTCGAAAAAACATGTGCTGGACGGGTAATAATTTCAAGCCAGTTTATCTGGTGATGTAAGCGTGTCTCGCAAAGGATGTTTCCGAGTAGAATGTACCGATTTCGAGCAATTTTCCTTGAATGTGATCTGGACGGGTAATAATTTCAAGCTAGTTCTACTAGTGATGTAAACGTGTCTCGCTACGATCATGTTCATTGAAAATCAATCAATTTAAATAGTGCCAACTCTAACCAACATGTGCAAATTTACCTTAACCACTTATGAGCACATGTTAAGGGGGAGTATTTCTGAAAATCACAAAACTCTCAAAGTGTTAACAAAATATGTGTTCATAATCATAAACACTTTGAGAGATTTTCAAAAAGGTTTGGTTTATGGCATCAATAGGATAGTCATGGAGTTGTAAAGTGACTAAGGTTAGGAATAACCGTCCTATGATCCGCCAGAGCTGGAGGGATCTACCCAAAGACAATACCAATAGTTTAGAACTAGAAAGTCCTAGGGATCATTGAAAAAGGAGATATGAAATGAAAGGAGAAAGAAGGGGTTGAAGAATTAAAAAGAAAAGTAAAGAAAATGGTGAAAAGAAATAGCCCTCCATTTGTTCAACCTTAGGGCAGACACCAGGTTCAATACATAATCTACTGGTTGGTTAGGCATAACTAGTATTGAAGATCAAAGTCGTCATGGACCCAGTGACGCACTGCACTAACCTTCTAGCCACTCAGGTGTCTCTCAAAAGACACTTGTTTCATTTCACATGGAGAACCCTTCATCATCTATCGACCTTTCACTCCGAGATGTGTTGATATTGAAAAGGAGGCACTCTGCTCCATGCCTCTGACGACCAAACAAATGTGCACTAAATTGAGTCTAGAGCCATGAGATACATCAAAGATCTCTTAGGTACACTTAGTATACACTGGCTGTTCAACAATAAGAACACCAGTTGTAAATCATAAGAGTGTCCTTCGCAGATCTTAGCAATCTACCGAGAACATTCATGAGAGAAACCAGAAATGTGATTCTCAGTGACTGAATGGAAATCCTGCCAGGGTCAACATCAAAAAGCCCTGACAGCAGGTCACTTCGATAATTCCTTGTGGGTTACGCTTAGTGTTTGCTCCAAAAAAATGGTCTACAGTCGTGGGGTGATCTCCAGCGACTCACTGAATTATGGGTGCACTTCGGTGTGTCCGTGTATGCCCTTTCGGGGGTATCCGATTCAGAACGGCCTGGGTTAGGATTAGAGAAAGTCTTCACACTATGCTGTTGACGATCTCGAAGTCCAAACCTGTAAGTACCGGATGATTTATTGCTAACTGTTTACCTGCAGCGAATCATGAATACATGGAGTTTCACCATCTTTCCATCATGCTCATATCCTGAAGCAAAGTTCTCACAAAACTAAGGAATATCAAAAGTTTAAAGAAATTAAAGAAAAGTCAAAGATCAAGTATTTTAACCTTTCACAAGTCAAAGATCAAGCTAATGAAGAGAGAACTATGTGATGTATGAAGAACAAAAGTCAAAGAACATATGAGCATGGTGGAAAAGATGTAAAGACACCAGAATTGAAGACCATTGGAGGACGGCAGATCATTACCATACCATATCATATCACATCAAGAACTAAGGAACAAAGATGAAAGAGATGTCTGAAGCTATGAAGCAAAGACGACGTCAAGCAACCTTGATGACCAATACTTAGGGGGAGATTGTTGGGAACACGTTTTGTATTATCAAGTATTGATCATTATGTAATAAGGTTGCTTAGGCCTTTAAGTTTGTTTTACGGCCCAGCCTGTGTAGAAGGCCCATGGGTTGTGTCTTATTATTTAAGTTAATTATGTTTAGTTAGGGAATTAAGCCCAAGACCTTGTAAAACTATAAATACCCCCTCCCATTCAAGGGTGAGGCTTGGTTGGTTGAATGATCTAAACATTTCTTGTTATTGTTAATCACCTTCCACTCTCTTTCTCTCTCTAACATTCTCTCTCCAGATCTAGGATTAGTTTAGGTAGCTTGTGTGATTAATTAATAGATTCATCAATACCACCCTCAAATTAGTGGTCAAGTTGAAAACACCAATAGAGCTTTAAAAGAATACTTGAAAAAACGGTTAAGGATAATCCTTCCATTTGGTCAAGGAAACTCGATGATGCTCTATGGGCGTTTAGAACGGCATATAAAACTCCAATTGGCACAACTCCGTATAGACTCATATATGGAAAAACTTGTCATTTGCCGTTTGAAATTGAACACCGCGCATACTGGGCGTTGAGGCAATGTAACCCCGATCTCAAAATCGCTGGAGAAAAACGATTCTTGCAATTGCATGAACTCGATGAGTTAAGACTCCAAGCGTATGAGAATTCCAAGTTGTACAAAGCTCGAACAAAAGCGTACCATGATAAGAAACTCAGAATCCGGAAAGAATTCAAAGCCGGAGACAAAGTACTTTTGTTCAGTTCTAAGTACAAGAACCAAATGGTATGGCCCATTCGTGGTAAAACATGGTTTTCCATCCGGATATGTCGAGTTATATGACAAGCACGGTGGAAGTTTCATTGTTAATGGACATCGTATCAAGATTTATCATGATGAGGAGCAACTGAATGAAATGTCAAGTGAGGAAATTCCACTTGAACTGCTCGATAAAAAGAAATACACTGCTATTCCATTCATGGCACCTTTCCCAGCAGATTATAAAAAAGTAATACCATGGGCTGCAGATTCTGGATTTATGTATGATGTCCTTCCTAGATCTTGTGATACAGTAAAGTTATATGACATCGATAAAAATAGAAAAAGAATAGTGAAAGGAAATGTGGTTTATATTCCCAAGAAGTCGGGAAAGAATCCCAAACATAAACCATGAAAGTGAGGAAGATCGAGTCAGGCTGATGACTCATTAATAAATTAAGCGCTTCTCGTGAGGCAACCCGTGTGTTTTTAGTTGTTTGTTTACTTTTATGCCCCAATGGTTTCACCATAAGTGTGGGGGCCTTGCAAAAAAAACAAAACAAAACAAAAAAAATCCAAAATCCAAAAATATTTTGCATTTTGTGTGTTTGTTTGTTTTATATATGAAGATTACTGCAGGTTACGATGCTTGATCTCGAAGATGTGGAATTGTTCGATCTCAATATCTCATTTGGAGCTCGATCTAGATTCCAAGGCTCAGGCAGTATCATTTCTTTTATGTTTCATTTCCCTATTTTTATGGTTCATCGTTCTTTACATTGAGGACAATGTCAAACTTAAGTGTGGGGGGAGGAAATAGGAAAATGAAACTGGATTTTAAATTTTCTATATTTTTTATCCTAGTTTTAAATTGTTTGCCCTTATGATCTAGTTATTTTCGCACATTTAGGATAATTTATATTAGAATAACTGGATCAATCCACTGATAAAACATGTAATTTTTGAAAATTCGAGATGTGTCCTGATTGACATTGCAATCCATTTTTGGGATCGATAACATTGCTAGCACAATTATAGCCCATTCCACCAAAAATTGTGAGGATTTGAGCCTATTCTTATATAGCATACATCTTTAATGCTTGATCTTTTTGCTGTGAGTGTGCCGGTGATTTTATTTATTCTAGAACTTGTACCTGCAAATCATTACCAGACCGCAGTGAGATCACATCCGTTTGATGAAAGTGTATTCGTGTGATAAGATGCAAAATTAGGATTCAACTAAATGGCCATCCGTTTGCAAATCATACATTAGCTAATCACATCGGTTAGTTAAAACTCTCATCATTGACCCATTTGTTAGCACTCAATTTTAGTGCTAGATACCATTAGTACACCCTTTGAGCCATTCTTTTCTTTTGTTACACCAGAAAAATACAAAAATATTTTACACTTTTAGCCTTAACCTTACCCATAGTCAAGTCTTGGTTGGTTACTAGTTACTTGGAAAGATGGTTGTTATGTGGGAAATCCTTGAATTTTAGGGAAAGTTACAAACCCTATGATAATCTCATAGAAGATCTATTGGAATTATGATCGATGGCTGAAACATGTGGCCAAGAAAAGAAGAAAAAAAAAGAGAAAAAGAAAAAAAAATATAATAAGTCATCGCAATTGTATGGTGACAAGAATAGCCAATGAGCTATGAAAGTAAGATATCGATCAAGGATGAATTTTCAAGTTCCTGTGAAAGTGGTTGACGTAGCTAGTAGCAATTGGTTGTAGACTTTGACTATTTGTAAAGTTTTTTTTACACCTCTCACAAGTATATCCCATGCCTTATCCCTACCTTTTTAATTTTGTGAAGATATCAATTGTGAGAATATTCTAGTGACCATCTGGTTCTTGACTAATCGAATAACGCGTTAGTGATCTAAGGTATTTTACTTTAATGATCATCCGTTGTTTGAGTAAATCAAGAATTCGTGCTAGCGATCTAGTATATTTTTACAAGAGATATCTGAACATAAACCCCATATTACCCTTTAACCCGAATAAAAGTCCTCTTAGATGTTTACTGTAAAACCCTAAAATTTCGATAATCTGAAACGACCAAAATACCCTCTAATTTTGAAATTTTAAGAAATTATAAAATCACACAATTTGATATTATTTGAACTTAACCTAAAGTAATTAAAACCTTATGCTACCTAATAAAATTAATCAAGAAAAACTTTACATTGTAATTTAAAAATCACAAAACAAGTTCCTTAAACCATGATCTATTCTAGGCGATTTTTTTTTATGTGTCAATATACAAATTTTTGGCCTAAACTATTAAGATATGAAGACATTAATATTGATTGATATAAGCCCATGATCATTGATCCATACCTTGTGTAGCCCAAATCAAAACTCACAGTTTGTTTTAAAATCATACAAACCGAACATTTTTTTTTTTTTTTTGCAAAACCCTAAAGCTCCATTCCAAAACTTGTTCCTGCTGCTATCTTTCCTTCCCTTCCTGTCAATCAATAACTCAGCAGCAACAAGAGATTCTGTGATGCTTCTTGGTGGTTCCATCGAGGGTTATAGCAACTTGAGGAGGTGTGTAGATCGAGGGTTTGAAGGCTGTTCAAAAGGGATTCCTAGTTAGTGATCGGCTAGAATTTTTCTGTGGGATTCAATCCTTGTTTCTTGCTCTGTTAATCACGCAACGAGGGTAATGAGTATCATCCTTGTTTAATACAATCTCTTTTGTTTGATTCTTATTCGATCCTTGTTGGGTCTTGTCGAATTTATATGCATAAGATCATAGGAGAAAGACATATGAAATCACAATTGTTATACATAAAATAACGATTCTATAAAAAACCCTAATATGATTGACCCGTTGTTGTGATTTTGATACGAAATAAAATGAACATGCTAAAACCCATATGAATCAACCTAGGTCTGATTGGATGTCAACAATAATTGTTTTTGTATCAAGAATTAATCATGGGAATAGCAAAACCCTAACGGATTACATGAAATTATGAACACTGCTGCTATCCAGGAATTTTAGTCAACTTGATTCGATTGGATAAAAATGATGTGAATGTATATTGAAGGGTTTCTTAAGTCTATAAGTAAGTTCAAGAATTTCTGGGAAACTTAACCATGTAATTTTTAGAGGTCGCGAAGGTCACTTTTTGATTTTTAGAAAATTATGTGTCAAACTGAATTCGTATGTCTGGAAAAACCGTCCGTGTTTTTTATTTATCATTTTCAAACCATGTTGAATTAGAAGGTTACCTTTGAAATAATTAATATTTCATATGTCTAGTAATTACTGGAATTTTTGTATATTTTTATAAATTTTCTAGACGGGTTAAAGAAATAAAAAGTTTTCGGGTGTTTCATCAGATCCGATTCAGGAACATGTTTGGGAAATTGATTTTTCATTCATATCTATACTACTTAATAAATTCTGGAAAAATTAGGGTAAGTTCTTAAGACATATAGGTACGTGTGTGAATTTTTGGGAATTTTATTTCTGAGTTCTTATATAGATCATAAATTCGACGAAACAGTACTAATTCATGTGTAAAATTTGTTAGAAGTTTAAAAGATATTAAAAAGGTGTTGGGTGTTTATTTTTCATACTAAAGGGTGTAAATGGTCATTTTTTCTTAAACTAAAGGAATTAACTTGTAAAAAACATGTAACTTGGTAATATTTACCTTTTACACCCTAATCTTATCATAATGACACCATGACCCCTAAACTTGTGATAATTGCATAATGAACCCTAAAATTTTGAAAACCACATTATGAACCCTAAACTTATGTAAATATCATTATGAACCCTAAACTACTAATATTGTCACATTTGATACTTTAAACTTAGTAAATGATAACCTTGAATATTCTTAATACGGAAACCCCCTAAATATGGAAACTTACTAATTCGGGAAACCTGCTAAAAAGGGAAAGTATACTCAAAAGAGTAACTTAATTAAATTCGACTTAAAGTAATATATTATTATTAATTCGTATAGGTTCCATGAAGCGGGAGTGACCCGGTGTCTCGTGAGTTATCTTTAGTTTGTTTTGCTATCGAATAAGGTACAGATATTCTGACCTTCTCACAGGTTTCTCATGAACTCTCTCTCTCTCTCTCTCTCTCTCTTGTCTATCTTACTCCCTTGAACCTTGCTATGCTCCCCATGATTTGTGAACCTTGCTATGCCCCCCTTGATTTGTGAACCTTGCTATGCTCCCCTTGATTTGTGAACCTTGCTATGCTCCCCTTGATAAATTGAACCTTGCTATGTTCCCTTGATACTTGATATAATTCGTTCGTCACCCTGTGACATGAATATTCAAATCCTTGGATACCTTGAAGGTTCATTTGATATTATAACTGGATGCGAAAACCTTTCTTAATTATATATGAAAATGTTTTGAGAAAAGCTATTTTAAAACGATGTTGTTGAGCACGATGCGCTACCACTTTTAAATGTAATTTTACTAAAAGTTTTATGAAAACTACTTTTAAGACTATCTTTATGTAAGACTTTACTAAATATCATTTTATGAAAGTCATTTATTGAAAGATTACTTCTAAATACGTGTTTGATACGAAATCTTTGAATTAAATCTTTACTATGAAGCTACGAATCATTTGATTATGAACGTTTGATATAATCTATTTGAACTTTGATTTAAACCTTTGCTATATACCCTATGCTATGATTCTTGATTTGAACTTTGACTTGAACTTTGATATAAAACTTGATATGATATACTTGAAATGGAAACTTGACTTGAACCACTTGATATGAAACTTGAACTTGGACACTTGATACTTGATTTGACCCTTGATCCACAGTTTGAGACTACGAGCCACCACTTGTATACTAGGCATGAGGGTTTCATGTCCTTGTCATTGATACACCGATGGCATGACTCTAGGGTAGGAGAGTGATGACCTATCCCATCCCTGACTTGACTTGTTACGTAGAGGAAGTACTTGGCTTACTGGGGTGTACGGATGCATCCTAGATTTGTTACTTGTTTCGATGGATTTATCATGATATTACTTGTTATATACTTGGTGACTGATGGTGTTTGCGATACACGTCTTTCATAGCTTGGAAGTTAGCTACTCCAACACTTGAGGCATCCCCTCACATTATACTTGGTATCCCGAGGTCACCCCTCCGGATACATGGCTACTTGGTTACTTGATACTTGACTTGAATTGGGCTCGTGGTGGATTACTGTTTTCTTTACCTTATAATCTTTTACTTTTTCCCTAACTCTTATTATACCTTGCAATGTTTCCCTTACTTCAATATTCCATTATTACTGCTTGTTACCTCTATATCTGTTCACTGGGCTTTTTAAGCTCAGCCGCATTTCTTTTCCTGCGGCAGGTTTTAGTTGGAAGCTGGGTTAGAGATAACTAGAGAAGAGATTATATTTAGACTTAGTAATTATTCCCATGTAACCTTGTATCTTCAAAATTTTCCCTTGTAACCATTGAAATTCATTTTGTATTATTTATGTCATATGCTTGTGTTTGCTTTGATATGTCACCATAACGTAATACCTCTACCCTTTTTTGGGTTAGGGTGTTACAATTATGGTATCAGAGAGACAGGCTGCGACTTGTAATACATTTACCCTTGACCTGTGAAGTTTGGACCATTAAGTTTCCACTGTAGGCGCTCATAAGACAACCTTTGAAAATTTGCTTTAGGATTTCCCCATAGGAACTTAAGTTATTACCGATGAAGAATGGGTAGACTAAGACATCTATGTAAGTAGCATCGCTTCCGCATTACTCTGATTCGTGCCTTTGCCTTTAGCTAAGCCTTATAAGAACATTTGTTTCAGAAGCTAGAAAGTTTTGCAACTTAAGCTTAGTAACCAAGTAAGTTGAAATTCCTCGAGAACTACATGGATACCTTGCACCATTTAAGTTTCACTTCCTGATTTTGATCCCCAATTCTGATCTGTTTAATAAAAAGTTTGATACCTTTCCTATCATACAGATGGTCATTCAACCATAATGTGTTTAACACATTCTATGAATTTATTACTCAAGTCAGATATGAAGTGTATCATCTGATACTACTCAGTTCAAAAAAAAAATCATTACAACTCTTATGAGAACTCTGGTGATTGTTAACTATAGATATAGGAAGTTTTACTTACCGCTCTTTGAATGTTGAATCTTGCCTGTCAACCAGTTTCCCTTGGAAAAATATGGTGTAATTACTATCTCAGTACGAAATTGTTAACTAAGCATGATGATGCTGATAACTAATATTCCATACATCTCACTTTTGACAATCATACGATGTTCGTATTACCAATGATACACACCCTACCTGCCACTTATGCTATAAAGCTAAACAAAATTCTGATACCTAGAACTCTTCGTTTATCTATCTCAACACAATGATGAACCGTGTACTTGACCTTGATATATGAACTACCTGTCTGGTTTAACGACCGTATTCGTTCTGCGGATCTGTTTACTCTTGGTATAATTGACCTTGAGGTCTTTTGGTTATGGATTGGATGGCTTTTCGTAAAGCTACCATAGACTACCGTATTTGAAATGTGACTTTTAATTGACCGTGAAATCTATTTTCACCCTACTTTTGTTATGATGATTCTCAACCGCTTAACTCTGTTAAGATTAATGCTGCTATGAAAGCACTTTTTCCGATCTCTTTTGATTGTCAAATTTTCCTGACAACTATTAATATCCACCCTAGGAAGCTCTGGCATTGGAAGTATTTGTTGTACAAATTTTCTGGTGTTTTCTGATGAACCTTTTGGGATTCCCACCCGCTTGAGAAGTAGAATTGACTTTGAACCGATCTCAATTAACGAACCCATGATGCCATAGAAGTTGAGAAATTGAAGGAGCTGATGGAATATGATTTTGTTCACCTAAGTGTTCTCTTGAATGCTCCTATTTGTTTATGAAGAAGAAAGAGGGAAGTATGCCGCGACGTATCGACTATCGTGAATTTAATCGTATCACTATCCAAAATCATTATCCATTTCCGCGTATCAATGATTGAATTGCTCAATCTTTGAAACTCCGTATCAGACGGCCTCATTTAAGTTTGAAGGACGGATGAGGCAACCACAAGGAGTTCTAAGAAGGGAAATGACTAACTGAGAGTAACCTCCGTGAAGCATTTCAGTTTTATTCGTGAAAAGGAAGATAGGTGATGTGAAGTAGATATGAAGTCTCCCTGAGACGATTCATGAAGCTGCTTTCGTACTCGTTGTGATCATTGTGAGTTTCTAAATGATGCAAATTGTATTGGCTGATAGAATCATGCTTTCGCGAGTATTTGGACAATTGTTATAGTATGATAGTGTGTTTGTGCTCAGAGATGAACGAGGAACATGTAGATCATCTTGTGTTAAGTAGAATGACCCTTTGTTCTGGAAGAGTAGATTTGATTGGCGTCCAGAGATTGTAGCAGACAACACTGCCAGGTATCCTATGATGACAGCAGTTTGAGTTGGCGAATTTCGAACCGTGCTAGAAGACCTGTCAAAGACACGCAGTCTTGCTTCTCTATTCATTTTAGTTGTACTAAGATGAATTAAGAGCAGAAGCAGACTCGCGAATGGAAGAATAAACGGAGATCATGCCAGAGATTCATGTTACCAAACCACAGTGTCCAGAAGAGATGCCGAAGGCTTGAAGGACCAGACTCAAGTTTATAATTCCTTTCCACCCTATGATCATATAGACAGACGTAGACAGACTACTTGGAATTGGAAGAGATTTGAAATCATATATTTGAATGGATGAATTTTGAAGCAAACGTTTGGGTTTGGAAGAGTTGATTCTGTGAAGGATGAAGTTATTGATGTCGTAATTCACTTCCTCTTAACCTACTTAAGTTTCCGTTACCTAATGATAAGATCCTTTGAATGATTCGGGTTCTCCATTAGTATTTCCGTTTAGTGTTCTTCCTGCGTATGTTAGATGACGGTTTTGATATAAGGACTTTGATGAATTGTGGAAGAATTGATGCTTTTGACGACAAGCTTCACTCGATGATTTGTACAAGGTTCCGTTACGTTATTTATGCGATCTGTTTCTTTGATTTCGAATCCGTAGTAATGATTTGACTCGGACCAACCCTAAGAAATAGAAGGACTGTCAGGTGGATTAAGATAAGTTGTTTGTTCACGACTTGAGATCAAGTATGTCCATCATGAGGGCATATTTATATGATGCTAGTATTATGGCATCTGGCCAACGTGATAATACTTACATCATATAACGTGCACTTATTGTGATCATAGGATATTTCGAGAAGTGCCTTAGAAGCCTTAGAATTTCTGATAGCTGTTAGAGATTATCTGTGTTAGTGAGACTTTAGGTTTATTCTACCTATGGGTTTAATCTGCTTTCACCGTTATGACATTTTGATACGTCTGGATTCTCATTACGCGTGTTTGCTGACCTCTATATTTCCGATAAGAGTCTTAGGTTCTGTTGTAGAACTTTCTGCCGGTTGATTTTATCGACAATCTATTTTCTGTACGTTCTCATCTGATTTACCTAATCAAATTCTATGGACTGCGTATCTGTTAAAATCCTTCGTATTCCCTGTATCTCTCCCGAGAGAATACGATTATTATCTGTTACTTTGGTATACTATCTTCTAATTCGGATCCAGTATGGTATGTCTGTTCTGAGGAACCGAAACTATTTTTGAATCGACAAGATAGAGTCATGAGAAACAAGTCTTTCACCATTCCGTTCACTATCCGTTGTGTTTTCCGTTTCGTTTCACTTCAATTTTCGAGGACGAAAATTTTTTTTAGATGGGAAGAGTTGTAACACCCTAAAATTTCGATAATCTGAAACGACCAAAATACCCTCTAATTTTGAAATTTTAAGAATTTATAAAATCACACAATTTGATATTATTTGAACTTAACCTAAAGTAATTAAAACCTTATGCTACCTAATAAAATTAATCAAGAAAAACTTTACATTGTAATTTGAAAATCACAAAACAAGTTCCTTAAACCATGATCTATTCTAGGCGAATTTTTTTTTATGTGTCAATATACAAATTTTTGGCCTAAACTATTAAGATATGAAGACATTAACATTGATTGATATAAGCCCATAATCATTGATCCATACCTTGTGTAGCCCAAATCAAAACTCACGGTTTGTTTTAAAATCATACAAACCGAACATTTTTTTTTATTTGCAAAACCCTAAAGCTCCATTCCAAAACTTGCGCCTGCTGCTATCTTTCCTTCCCTTTCGGTCGATCAATAACACAGCAGCAACAAGAGATTCTGTGATGCTTCTTGGTGGTTACATCGAGGGTTATAGCAGCTCGAGGAGGTGTGTAGATCGAGGGTTTGAAGGCTGTTCAAAAGGGATTCCTAGTTAGTGATCGGCTGGAATTTTTCTGTGGGGTTCAATCCTTGTTTCTTGCTCTGTTAATCACGCAACGAGGGTAATGAGTATCATCCTTGTTTAATACAATCTCTTTTGTTTGATTTTTGTTCGATCCTTGTTGGGTCTTGTCGAATTTATATGCATAAGATCATAGGAGAAAGACACATGAAATCACAATTGTTATACATAAAATAACGATTCTATAAAAAACCCTAATATGATTGACCCGTTGTTGTGATTTTGATACGAAATAATATGAACATGATAAAACCCATATGAATCAACCTAGGTCTGATTTGATGTCAACAATAATTGTTTTTGTATCAAGAATTAATTATGGGAATAGCAAAACCCTAACGAATTACATGAAATAATGAACACAGCTGCTGTCCAGGAATTTTAGTCAACTTGATTCGATTGGATAAAAATGATGTGAATGTATTTTTAAGGGTTTCTTGAGTCTATAAGTAAGTTCAGGAAAAGAGATTTCTGGGAAAATTAACCTTGTAATTTTTATAGGTCGGGAAGATCACTTTTTTATTTTTAGAAAATTATGTGTCAAACGGAATTCGTATGTCTGGAAAAACCGTCCGTGTTTTTGATTTATCATTTTCAAACCATGTCGAATTAGAAGGTTACCTTTGAACTGAGTAATATTTCATATGTCTATTAATTATTGGAATTTGTTTATATTTTTATAAATTTTCTAGATGGGTTAAAGAAATAAAAAGTTTTCGGGTGTTTCATCAGATCCGATTCAGGAACATGTTTGGGAAATTGATTTTTCATTCATATCTATACTA
Organism: Artemisia tridentata subsp. tridentata; assembly: GCA_021014915.2. Classification (NCBI taxonomy): domain Eukaryota; kingdom Viridiplantae; phylum Streptophyta; class Magnoliopsida; order Asterales; family Asteraceae; genus Artemisia; species Artemisia tridentata. The sequence goes on from CP139507.1 coordinate 250,004,223, forward strand.
CTTAATAAATTCTGGAAAAATTAGGGTAAGTTCCTAAGAAATATAGGTACGTGTGTGAATTTTTGGGAATTTTATTTCTGAGTTCTTATATGGATCATAAATTCGACGAAACAGTACTAATTCATGTGTAAAATCTGTTAGAAGTTTAAAAGATATTAAAAAGGTGTTGGGTGTTTATTTTTCAAACTAAAGGGTTTAATTGGTCATTATTTCTGAAACTAAAGGACTTAACTTCTAAAAAATAGGTAACTTGGTAATATTTACTTTTTACACCCTAATCTTATCATAATGACACTATGACCCCTAAACTTGTGATAATTGCATAATGAACCCTAAAATTTTGAAAACCACATTATGAACCCTAAACTTATGTAAATATCATTATGAACCCTAAAATACTAATATTGTCACATTTGATACTTTAAACTTAGTAAATGATAAGCTTGAATATTCTTAATACGGAAACCCCCTAAATATGAAAACTTACTAATTCGGGAAACCTGCTAAAAAGGAAAAGTATACTCAAAAGAGTAACTTAATTAAATTAGACTTAAAGTAATATATGATTATTAATTCGTATAGGTTCCATGAAGAGGGAGTGACCCGGTGTCTCGTGAGTTATCTTTAGTTTGTTTTGCTATCGAATAAGGTACAGATATTCTGACCTTCTCATAGGTTTCTCATGAACTCTCTCTCTCTCTCTCTCTCTTGTCTATCTTACTCCATTGAACCTTGCTATGCTCCCCTTAATTTGTGAACCTTGCTATACTCCCCTTGATTTGTGAACCTTGCTATGCTCCCCTTGATAAATTGAACCTTGCTATGTTCCCTTGATACTTGATATAATTCGTTCGTCACCCTGTGACATGAATATTCAAATCCTTGGATACCTTGAAGGTTCATTTGATATTATAACTGGATGCGAAAACCTTTCTTAATTATATATGAAAATGTTTTGAGAAAAGCTATTTTAAAACGATGTTGTTGAGCACGATGCGATACCACTTTTAAATGTAATTTTACTAAAAGTTTTATGAAAACTACTTTTAAGACTATCTTTATGAAAGACTTTACTAAATATCATTTTATGAAAGTCACTTATTGAAAGATTACTTCTAAATACGCGTTTGATACGAAACCTTTGAATCAAATCTTTACTATGAACCTACGAATCAGTTGATTATGAACCTTTGATATAATCTATTTGAACTTTGATTTAAACCTTTGCTGTATACCCTATGCTATGATTCTTGATTTGAACTTTGACTTGAACTTTGATATAAACCTTGATATGATATACTTGAAATGGAAACTTGACTTGAACCACTTGATATGAAACTTGAACTTGGACACTTGATACTTGATTTGACCCTTGATCTACAGTTTGAGACTACGAGCCACCACTTGTATACTAGGCATGAGGGTTTCATGTCCTTGTCATTGGTGCACCGATGGCATGACTCTAGGGTAGGAGAGTGATGACCTATCCCGTCCCTGACTTGACTTGTTACGTAGAGGAAGTACTTGGCCTACTGGGGCGTATGGATGCATCCTAGATTTGTTACTTGTTTCGATGGATTTATCATGATATTACTTGTTATATACTTGGTGACTGATGGTGTGTGCGATACACGTCTTTCACAGCTTGGGAGTTAGCTACTCCAACCCTTGAGGCATCCCCTCACATTATACTTGGTATCCCGAAGTCACCCCTCCGGATACATGGCTACTTGGTTACTTGATATTTGACTTGACTTGAGCTCGTGTTGGATTACTGTTTTCTTTACCATATAATCTTTTACTTTTTCCCTAACTCTTATTATACCTTGCATTGTTTCCCTTACTTCACTATTCCATTATTACTGCTTGTTACCTCTATATTTGTTCACTGGGCTTTTTAAGCTCAGCCGCATTTCTTTTCCTACGACAGGTTTTAGTTGGAAGCCGGGTTATGAGTGGAGAGTACTTTGGACTTAGAAGACCTTACGAGCTATTCTGGATTAGAGATGACTAGAGAAGAGATTATATTTAGACTTAGTAATTATTCCCATGTAACCTTGTATCTTCAGATTTTTCCCTTGTAACCATTGAAATTCATTTTGTATTATTTATGTCATATGCTTGTGTTTTCTTTGATATGTCACCATAACGTAATACTTCTACCCTTTTTGGGTTGGGGTGTTACAATTATGGTATCAGAGAGACAGGCTGCGACTTGTAATACATTTACCCTTGACTTGTGAATTTTGGACCATTAAGTTTCCACTGTAGGCGCTCATAAGACAACCTTTGAAAATTTGCTTTAGGATTTCCCCATAGGAACTTAAGTTATTACCGGTGAGGAATGGGTAGACTAAGACATCTATGTAAGTAGCATTGCTTCCGCATTACTCTGATTCGTGCCTTTGCCTTTAGCTAAGCCTTATAAGAACATTTGTTTCAGAAGCTAGAAAGTTTTGCAACTTAAGCTTAGTAACCAAGTAAGTTGAAATTCCTCAAGAACTACATGGATACCTTGCACCATTTAAGTTTCACTTCCTAATTTTGATCCCCAATTCTGATCTGTTTAATAAACAGTTTGATACCTTTCCGATCATATAGACGGTCATTCAACCATAATGTGTTTAACACATTCTAAGAATTTATTACTCATGTTGGATATGAAGTGTATCATCTGATACTACTCAGTCCAAAAAAAAAAAAAAAAATCCATTACTACTCTTATGAGAACTCTGGTGATTGTTAACTATAGATATAGGAAGTTTTACTTACCGCTCTTTGAATGTTGAATCTTGCCTGTCAACCAGTTTCCCTTAGAAAAATATGGTGTAATTAGTATCTCAGTACGAAATTGTTAACTAAGCATTATGATGCTGATAACTAATATTCCATACATCTCACTTTTGACAATCATACGATGTTCGTATTACCAATGATACACACCCTACCTGCCACTTATGCTATAAAGCTAAACAAAATTCCGATACCTTGAACTGTTCGTTTATCTATCTCAACACAATGATGAACCGTGTACTTGACCTTGATATATGAACTACCCGTCTGGTTTAACGACCGTATTCGTTCTGCGGATCTGTTTACTCTTGGTATAATTGACCTTGAGGTCTTTTGGTTATGGATTGGATGGCTTTTCGTAAAGCTACCATAGACTACCGTATTTGAAATGTGACTTTTAATTGACCGTGAAATCTATTTTCACCCTACTTTTGTTATGATGATTCTCAACCGCTTAACTCTGTTCAGATTAATACTGCTATGAAAGCACTTATTCCGATCTCTTTTGATTGTCAAATTTCTCCTGACACCTATTAATATCCACCCTTGGAAGCTCTGGCATTGGAAGTATTTTTTGTACAAATTTTCTGGTGTTTTCTGATGAACCTTTTGGGATTCCCTCCCGCTTGAGAAGTAGAAATGACTTTGAACCGATCTTAATTAACGAAACCAACATGCCATAGAAGTTGAGAAATTGAAGGAGCTGATGGAATATGATTTTGTTCACCTCAGTGTTCTCTTGAATGCTCCTATTTGTTTATGAAGAAGAAAGAGGGAAGTATGCCGCGACGTATCGACTATCGTGAATTTAATCGTATCACTATCCAAAAGCATTATCCATTTCCGCGTATCAATGATTGAATTGTTCTATCTTTGAAACTCCATATCACACGGCCTCATTTAAGTTTGAAGGACGGAAGAGGCAACCACAAGGACTTCTAAGAAGGGAAATGACTAACTGAGAGTAACCTTCGTGAAACTTTTCAGTTTTATTCGTGAAAAGGAAGATAGGTGATGTGAAGTAGATATGAAGTCTCCCTGAGACGATTCATGAAGCTGCTTTCGTACTTGTTGTTATCATTGTGAGTTTCTAAATGATGCAAATTTATTGGCTGATAGAATCATGTTTTCGTGAGTATTTGGACAATTGTTATAGTATGATAGTGTGTTTGTGCTCAGAGACGAACGAGGAACATGTAGATCATCTTGTGTTAAGTAGAATGACCCTTTGTTCTAGAAGAGTTGATTTGATTAGCGTCCAGAGATTGTAGCAGACAACACTGCCAGTTATCCTATGATGACAGCAGTTTGAGTTGGCGAATTTCGAACCGTGCTAGAAGACCTGTCAAAGACACGCAGTCTTGCTTCTCTATTCATTTTAGTTGTACTAAGATGAATTGAGAGCAGAAGCAGACTCGTGAATGGAAGAATAAACGGAGATCATGCCATAGATTCATGTTACCACACCACAGTGTCCAGAAGAGATGCCGAAGGCTTGAGGGACCAGACTCAAGTTTATAATTCCTTTCCTCCCTATGATCATATAGACAGACGTAGACAGACTACTTGGAATTGGAAGAGATTTGAAATCATATGTATGAATGGATGAATTTTGAAGCAAACGTTTGGGTTTGGAAGAGTTGATTCTGTGAAGGATGAAGTTATTGATGACGTAATTCACTTCCTCTTAACCTACTTAAGTTTCCGTTACCTAATGATAAGATCCTTTGAATTATTCGGGTTCTCCATTAGTATTTCCGTTTAGTGTTCTTCCTGCGTATGTTAGATGACGGTTTTGATATAAGGACTTTGATGAATTGTGGAAGAATTGATGCTTTCGACGACAAGCTTCACTCGATGATTCGTACTAGGTTCCGTTACGTTATTTATGCGATCTGTTTCTTTGATTTCGAATCCGTAGTGATGATTTGACTCGGACCAACCCTAAGAAATAGAAGGACTGTAAGGTGGATTAAGATAAGTTGTTTGTTCACGACTTGAGATAAAGTATGACCATCATGAGGGCATATTTATATGATGCTAGTATTATGACGTCTGGCCAACGTGATAATACTTACACCATATAACGTGCACTTATTGTGGTCATAGGATATTTCGAGAAGTGCCTTAGAAGCCTTAGAATTTCTGATAGCTGTTAGAGATTATCTGTGTTAGTGAGACTTTAGGTTCATTCTACCTATGCGTTTAATCTGCGTTCACCCTTATGCGATTTGATACGTCTGGATTCTCGTCACGCGTGTTTGCTGACCTCTATATTTCCGATAAGAGTCTTAGGTTCTGTTGTAGAACTTTCTGCCGGTTGATGTTATCGACAATCTATTTTCTGTACGTTCTCATCTGATTTGCCTAATCAAATTCTATGGACGGCATATCTGTCAAAATCCTACGTATTCCCTGTATCTCTCCAGAGAGAATACGATTATTATCTGTTACGTTGGTATACTATCTTCTAATTCGGATCCAGTATGGTATGTCTGTTCTGAGGAACCGAAACTATTTTTGAATCGACAAGATAGAGTCATGAGAAACAGGTCTTTTAACCATTCCGTTCACTATCCGTTGTGTTTTCCGTTTCGTTTCACTTCAATTTTCGAGGATGAAAAAAAAATTTATAGGGGAAGAGTTGTAACACCCTAAAATTTCGATAATCTGAAACGACCAAAATACCCTCTAATTTTGAAATTTTAAGAATTTATAAAATCACACAATTTGATATTATTTGAACTTAACCTAAAGTAATTAAAACCTTATGCTACCTAATAAAATTAATCAAGAAAAACTTTACATTGTAATTTGAAAATCACAAAACAAGTTCCTTAAACCATGATCTATTCTAGGCGATTTTTTTTTATGTGTCAATATACAAATTTTCGGCCTAAACTATTAAGATATGAAGACATTAATATTGATTGATATAAGCCCATAATCATTGATCCATACCTTGTGTAGCCCAAATCAAAACTCACGGTTTGTTTTAAAATCATACAAACCGAACATTTTTTTTTATTTGCAAAACCCTAAAGCTCCATTCCAAAACTGCGCCTGCTTCTCTCTTTCTCCCTCCTGTCGATCGAACTCAGAGCAACAGAATTCTGTGATGCTTCTTGGTGGTTACATCGAGGGTTATAGCAGCTTGAGAAGGTGTGTAGATCGAGGGTTTGAAGGCTGTTCAAAAGGGATTCCTAGTTAGTGATCGGCTGGAATTTTTCTGTGGGGTTCAATCCTTGTTTCTTGCTCTGTTTGTAACACCCCAACCCGACAAGGGTAAAGATATCACAATAATGGTTTCATATCAGATCAAACCAAAGCATACATCTGTAGTAATACAAGAATCTCAAAGGTTACAAATAAAATACTGAAACTACAAGGTTACAAACGAGAATTTCCAATAAATACTAATTTTAAAATATAATAACTTCTAGTCATCCCTAATCCTGAATGGCTATCAAGATCTTCTAAGTCCAAGGTACTCTCCACTCATCCCCAGCTTCCTACTAAAACCTGCCGCAGGAAAAGAAATGCGGCTGAGCTACGAGAGCTCAGTGAACAGATATAACAATAACAAAAACAGTAATAGAGGACAATACAAAGTAACAGAAATAAAAGTCATACAGATTTAATTAGAATTAAGGAATAAGTAAATGAGAAAGGATAAAGGAAAGGAAAAGGCATAGTGAAGTAAAGGTTATAAGGTAAGAGAGAACAGTAATCCACCACGAGCCCAGAACAGATAATATCATAACAATGTAACCAAGTAAGCAATCTAGAGGGGATACCTCTCAAGTAACCAGATAATATGAGGGGTGTCCTCATGTATCAAATGGAGTGATCAGCTCCCAGATATGTGAAAGATGTGTATCGCGCACACCATCAATCACCAGATATATATAACAGATAAACAAATACAGATAAACAAAAACAGATCAAATCTAGGATGCATCCATACGCCCCAGTAGGCCAGATTCTTCTCCTACATAACAGATAAAATCAGGGACGGGATAGGTCATCACTCTCCTACCCTAGAGTCAAGTCATCGGTGCATCAATGACAAGGACATGAAACCCTCATGCCTAGTGAAATGGCTCGGGTATCAAACCGTGGTCAAGGTCAGATATCATATCAAAATCAGAGTGTCATAAATAAAGGTTCATGGCATAAGGTTCATGTCAATTATTTCAGAAGTAATATCAGAGGTTTAAATCAGAGTTTATCAAATCAAAGTTCATATCAATGTTTCGAGTCAAGATTCAGATCAAGTGGATCATATCAAATGGTTCAGAAGAGTATATCAAGGATCAAAATCAAAATTTCATAGCAAAAGTTCATTTCAGGAATTTCTATCAAAAGTTCATTTAAAGCAATCCTTTAATAATGGTTTTCATAAAAATGATCTTTCAAAGTAGTTTTCATAAAAATGATCTTCCAGAGTAGTTTTCATAAAAATGATCTTTCAAAACGGTTTTTCATAAGGACAGTCTTTAAAAATAATTTTCCTAAAAGTTAGTATATTTTCATATAAAAGTAGTATCGTATCGTACTCATAAACATCATTTTAAAACCAACGATTTTTCTCAAAACATTTCCAGGTCATCATTAAAAGGTTTTCACAACATAGATTCATATCAGAGGTCATAACAATTGGAATCAATAGAAAAGGTTCAAGGCAAAAGGAATCATAGTAATGGCATCAAATCAGAAGCTAAATAGATCAGAATATGAAAGGGATCATAGCAGAGTTCACAGAATAGGGGAAACATAGCAAGGTTCAAGGGAAAACAAGATATAAGGAGAAAGGGGTTCATGAGAAACCTGTGAAAAGGTCAGAATATCTGTACCTTATACCGCAAGTGAAAACACAACAGAAAATATAAAGGTCGGAAGCGAACTCCATCTCCAGCGAATCTACACGAATTCATGACTATCTTATTAATAGCTTATTTAATTCAGATTACTTATTTTAGTCGGCTTTCCATTTTTATTAACTTTCCTTTTCAGGTAACTTTCCAAAAGTAGCAACTTTCCATATTTAGTAACTTTCTATTTTTAGCAGTTTCTCGAATTAGCAGGTTTCCATAATTAGAAAGATTCAAACATTTTAATTTAGGTTAAGTCATTTATTAAGCATTATTATGGGAATAAGGTTTATTTTAGCAAGTTATAAAAGTCTAGGGTTAAATATAACAAGTTTCCATATTTTAGGGTTTCAAATGTAAATATACCAAAGTTAAAGGTTTAAAAATAAAAATATCACAAGTTACTCATTTAATTCACAAGTTATCCATAATTACAATTTTAACACTTCATTTTTAACAATTTTACAAATTAAACCCTTTATTTAAATAAATTACCATTCGATCCTCAAAATATCCATAATTACACATTAAGCCTTTAAGTATCCAAAATTACACATTACACCCCTTAAGATACTTTTAGTACGAACCACCTTCAGTTTTACATAATTACAAAACAAGTCCCTTAATTTTACATAATTACAATTCGAATCACAATTTTCCAAATAAACCTTTTACTTAAAAATTTTACACAAGATACCCCCATATTATATTTTATACATTTTACCCCTGATCCAAAGTGACTTACAAAAATAACCCACAAGTTTAACAAATTACAAAACACACCCTTTTAGTTTTAAATAAACCCAATCGGTATACATTTTATTTAACAAAACCCTCACCCTAAATTTCTAATCATCACCAAATCATCAAAACATCATTAAAACATCATCATTACATCAGATCTAATCCCAAAATCCTAACCCTAATTCAGTTCGACTTGATTTTATATTTTTTTCTTCTTTTTCTTTAAAACCCGATTAATACAAATAATTTCTCAAAGGTGATATAAGCTTCGATCATTACAAACATCATTTTTCCAGAATCATATGACATGTATAGATCTCAAATAAAATAGGTTTGCAACCCAGAAAAATAGTATGGATTAATATAGGTTTTATTTGCGTTTTTGATACTTATAATTATCACGATCAAACTAACGTGCATGGATCAATGTGAATATTTTATATGAATCATATGTGATGTAAAGAACACAAGAAAAATACCAGATGTGTTTTTAGACTATCGGATGAAGGCGTATGAGTTTTGGTTCTCTCGGCTTGAAACTCGACAACAAGAAAAACTCCCACGAATCAAACAAACGATCCAACGACCTCCAAGCTATTTTTCCTACCTTCTTTGGACTTAGAGGAACACCATAAAAATACCCAAAAGCTTCCAGAACTTCGAATGGATTAGAGAGAGTTTTGTGTGTGAGATTTAGGGTTTTCGGTGGAACAAATGGGGAAATAATTAAAATACCGTGTGGTCAAGGGGGGGGGGGGAGGTATACACGGCTAAAAATAATGATAAGAATAATTTTACTAATTTTGTGCCTAGTTTCCATATTTACTTGATGCTTATATCTTATTTACATTATTTAAAATACAAAACAAATTAATTAAATGTAATACTTATATTATTTTCGTTCCATGCATTATTTTTGTGTGTGACAATAAATTTTTGTACATTGTATAATGTTGAAATGTTGTAATAAAAATTACATTACTTCATATGTTGCCCATTACACAGAGTTTGGAATTTATTTGATGCTTAATGTATGTTTTAATTTAATATTAAGTTTCAGGGGCATTTTGTTCATTTTGCATGTTTTGAATTTTCGGGTTTTACACAGTTAATCACGCAACGAGGGTAATGAGTATCATCCTTGTTTAACACAATCTCTTTTGTTTGATTCTTGTTCGATCCTTGTTGGGTCTTGTCGAATTTATATGCATAAGATCATAGGAGAAAGACACATGAAATCACAATTGTTATACATAAAATAACAATTCTATAAAAAACCCTAATATGATTGACCCGTTGTTGTGATTTTGATACGAAATAATATGAACATGATAAAACCCATATGAATCAACCTAGGTCTGATTTGATGTCAACAATAATTGTTTTTGTATCAAGAATTAATCATGGGAATAGCAAAACCCTAACGGATTACATGAAATAATGAACAATGCTGCTGTCCAGGAATTTTAGTCAACTTGATTCGATTGGATAAAAATGATGTGAACGTATTTTTAAGGGTTTCTTGAGTCTATAAGTAATTTCAGGAAAAGAGCTTTCTGGGAAAATTAACCTTGTAATTTTTAGAGCTCGGGAAGGTCACTTTTTGATTTTTAGAAAATTATGTGTCAAACTGATTTGTGAACCTTGCTATGCTCCCCATGATTTGTGAACCTTGCTATGCTCTCCTTGATTAGTGAACCTTGCTATGCTCCCCTTGATTTGTGAACCTTGCTATGCTCCCCTTGATAAATTGAACCTTGCTATGTTCCCTTGATACTTGATATAATTCGTTCGTCACCCTGTGACATGAATGTTCAAATCCTTGGATACCTTGAAGGTTCATTTGATATTATAACTGGATGCGAAAACCTTTCTTAATTATATAAGATAATGTTTTGAGAAAAGCTATTTTAAAACGATGTTGTTGAGCACGATGCGATACCACTTTTAAATGTAATTTTACTAAAAGTTTTATGAAAACTACTTTTAAGACTATCTTTATGAAAGACTTTACTAAATATCATTTTATGAAAGTCACTTATTGAAAGATTACTTCTAAATACGCGTTTGATACGAAACCTTTGAATCAAATCTTTACTATGAACCTACGAATCAGTTGAATTGAACCACTTGATATGATATACTTGAAATGGAAACTTGAATTGAACCACTTGATATGAAACTTCAACTTGGACACTTGATACTTGATTTGACCCTTGATCCACAGTTTGAGACTACGAGCCACCACTTGTATACTAGGCATGAGGGTTTCATGTCTTTGTCATTGATGCACCGATGGCATGACTCTAGGGTAGGAGAGTGATGACCTATCCCGTCCCTGACTTGACTTGTTACGTAGAGGAAGTACTTGGCCTACTGGGGCGTATGGATGCATCCTAGATTTGTTACTTGTTTTGATGGATTTATCATGATATTACTTGTTATATACTTGGTGACTGATGGTGTGTGCGATACACGTCTTTCACAGCTTGGGAGTTAGCTACTCCAACCCTTGAGGCATCCCCTCACATTATACTTGGTATCCCGAGGTCACCCCTCCGGATACATGGCTACTTGGTTACTTGATACTTGACTTGACTTGGGCTCGTGATGGATTACTGTTTTCTTTACCTTATAATCTTTTACTTTTTCCCTAACTCTTATTATACCTTGCATTGTTTCCCTTACTTCACTATTCCATTATTACTGCTTGTTACCTCTATATCTGTTCACTAAGCTTTTTAAGCTCAGCCGCATTTCTTTTCCCGCAGCAGGTTTTAGTTGGAAGCCGGGTTATGAGTGGAGAGTACTTTGGGCTTAGAAGACCTTACGAGCTATTCTGGATTAGAGATGACTAGAGAAGAGATTATATTTAGACTTAGTAATTATTCCTATGTAACCTTGTATCTTCTGATTTTTCCCTTGTAACCATTGAAATTCATTTTGTATTATTTATGTCATATGCTTGTGTTTGCTTTGATATGTCACCATAACGTAATACCTCTACCCTTTTTTGGGTTGGGGTGTTACAATTATGGTATCAGAGAGACAGGCTGCGACTTGTAATACATTTACCCTTGACCTGTGAAGTTTGGACCATTAAGTTTCCACTGTAGGTGCTCATAAGACAACCTTTGAAAATTTGCTTTTAGATTTCCCCATAGGAACTTAAGTTATTACCGGTAAGGAATGGGTAGACTAAGACATCTATGTAAGTAGCATCGCTTCCGCATTACTCTGATTCGTGCCTTTGCCTTTAGCTAAGCCTTATAAGAACATTTGTTTCAGAAGCTAGAAAGTTTTGCAACTTAAGCTTAGTAACCAAGTAAGTTGAAATTCCTCGAGAACTACATGGATACCTTGCACCATTTAAGTTTCACTTCCTGATTTTGATCCCTAATTCTGATCTGTTTAATATATAGTTTGATACCTTTCCGATCATACAGATGGTCATTCAACCATAATGTGTTTAACACATTCTATGAATTTATTACTCAAGTCAGATATGAAGTGTATCATCTGATATTACTCAGTCCAAAAAAAAAAAAATCCATTACTACTCTTATGAGAACTCTAGTGATTGTTAGCTATAGATATAGGAAGTTTTACTTACCGCTCTTTGAATGTTGAATCTTGCCTGTCAACCAGTTTCCATTGGAAAAATATGGTGTAATTACTATCTCAGTACGAAATTGTTAACTAAGCGTGATGATGCTGATAACTAATATTCCATACATCTCACTTTTGACAATCATACGATGTTCGTATTACCAATGATACACACCCTACCTGCCACTTATGCTATAAAGCTAAACAAAATTCCGATACCTTGAACTGTTCGTTTATCTATCTCAACACAATGATGAACCGTGTACTTGACCTTGATATATGAACTACCTATCTGGTTTAACGACCGTATTCGTTCTGCGCATCTGTTTACTCTTGGTATAATTGACCTTGAGGTCTTTTGGTTATGGATTGGATGGCTTTTCGTAAAGCTACCATAGACTACCGTATTTGAAATGTGACTTTTAATTGACCGTGAAATCTATTTTCACCCTACTTTTGTTATGATGATTCTCAACCGCTTAACTCTGTTAAGATTAATGCTGCTATGAAAGCACTTATTCCGATCTCTTTTGATTGTCAAATTTCTCCTGACACCAATTAATATCCACCCTTGGAAGCTCTGGCATTGGAAGTATTTGTTGTACAAATTTTCTGGTGTTTTCTGATGAACCTTTTGGGATTCCCTCCCGCTTGAGAAGTAGAATTGACTTTGAACCGATCTCAATTAACGAAACCATGATGCCATAGAAGTTGAGAAATTGAAGGAGCTGATGGAATATGATTTTGTTCACCTCAGTGTTCTCTTGAATGCTCCTATTTGTTTATGAAGAAGAAAGAGGGAAGTATGCCGCGACGTATCGACTATCGTGAATTTAATCTTATCACTATCCAAAAGCATTATCCATTTCCGCGTATCAATGATTGAATTGTTCTATCTTTGAAACTCCATATCATACGGCCTCATTTAAGTTTTATTCGTGAAAAGGAAGATAGGTGATGTGAAGTAGATATGAAGTCTCCCTAAGACGATTCATGAAGCTGCTTTCGTACTCGTTGTGATCATTGTGAGTTTCTAAATGATGCAAATTGTATTGGCTGATAGAATCATGTTTTCGCGAGTATTTGGACAATTGTTATAGTATGATAGTGTGTTTGTGGTCAGAGACGAACGAGGAACATGTAGATCATCTTGTGTTAAGTAGAATGACCCTTTGTTCTGGAAGAGTAGATTTGATTGGCGTCCAGAGATTGTAGTAGACAACACTACCAGGTATCCTATGATGACAGCAGTTTGAGTTGGCGAATTTCGAACCGTGCTAGAAGACTTGTCAAAGACACGCAGTCTTGCTTCTCTATTCATTTTAGTTGTACTAAGATGAATTGAGAGCAGAAGCAGACTCGCGAATGGAAGAATAAACGGAGATCATGTCAGAGATTCATGTTACCACACCACAGTGTCCAGAAGAGATGCCGAAGGATTGATGGACCAGACTCAAGTTTATAATTCCTTTCCACCCTATGATCATATAGACAGACGTAGACAGACTACTTGGAATTGGAAGAGATTTGAAATCATATATTTGAATGGATGAATTTTGAAGCAAACGTTTGGGTTTGGAAGAGTTGATTCTGTGAAGGATGAAGTTATTGATGACGTAATTCACTTCCTCTTAACCTACTTAAGTTTCCGTTACCTAATGATAAGATCCTTTGAATTATTCGGGTTCTCCATTAGTGTAGGATCGAGAACTTCGAGCTTGATTGAGATTGGTATAAACAAGAACCTCTGTATGCAATACAAGCGTTTATGCGGAAACTAAACAGCAAGTATTATAAAGAAGAAAACTCTAAACGAACAATGATCCTCTATGGATCAAACTATGAACTAAGAATTGTGTTCTTGAATATTGAAAACGTTAAAGGTGTTAAAGGCGTACATAAACTCATAGACGGGTTTATCTTTTATACTAACAAGATGACCTAACCCTAACCCGTTCTACAAGTAAACGTGTGAAGAGATAAACAACAATCTCTTCTAAAAATAAATCTTAACAAACATTCTAAATATACGGATAACAAATAATACTATCCGCAGCAACAACACTATCGGCAGAAACAAGATAACACTGTCGGCAGCAATGAGCTTTCAGCAGGAACCAAAGCTATCGGCAGGAACCAGCTTTACACTATCGGCAGCAACAATGAAACTCTTATTTCCCAGAGATCCTAACAATCCTCCCCTAATCTTGAGGTTGACTAGGTTAACCTGCAAGATTCCAATGTGATAGAGCTTGCAACTCTCAGGCTTGAGGACTGCGACTTAGCAGCAACAATTTTAAGTAACCAGCAGCAACATCCATAACTTGCAAGATTCCAGCTTCTATAGCATCCAGCAGCAACTTCAATAGTTCAGCAGGAACAAGAAATCTTCTTCAAAACATGTATACTGGTCACCATTACTTTCACTTGAACTTGGCTGCTACTATGACAATATGTACATCAAATCACTTGAAGTTTCATACTATTCTCATCACATCCAGGTGTGTTAACTCCTGTGAGAGGTGAATCATTGAAAATTAATGGATTTGATGTCTCTTTACCAATAGCCATCACTACTGGAGTAGCCAATGTTTAGGTGTGTTAGACCATGGTACATTGATAACCATCTGATTTATTAGCAAATCAGCAACTATAAACGGATTTGACTTGTCTTTACCTGTAGCCGTTTGCTCAGGACTAGCCAATTCTTAGGTTTCAACTGAACCTTGGTGAATTGAATACCAAATATGGATACCAATTGTCTTTACCACAAACCATACTTTTGTGGACTAGCCAATCCTTTGGATCCCATAAGGGTTACATCCATGGTGAATTGAGAACCATTTTCAACTCTCAGAAACAAATCATGGGTGAGTTGAAGTACCCTATAGCTTTGAGCAAGCTATTACAGCTATCAACGGATTTGATAATCACACCAGAGCCGTACCCTCATGGTGAGTCAACTCTTTCTAGTCTGCAAGACATGGTGAGTTGAGCACCATTTATTGTGCAGGTGTAAACACCAACACTGTACCTGCAAGGTGTTGCTCAAAACCACTTATTAGCACACAAAATATACAATTTTTTTTTTTTTTTTTTTATGAACTAAGAATCACACCAAAATAAAAGAAAATAAGAAAAGAAACAAAAGAAAGAAAGAAAGATAGAAAATATACAACAACAACAACAAGAACAATCCTCCCCTTGAGCTTTATCCTCCCCTTAAGCTGATGATCCCTTAGCTGCAATTTGATCCTTGATGAATTTAACCAATTGTTCAGCTGTGGTTAGATCATTTCCTATAGTATGCTTAGGAACTCTGACCTTCTGAGTTAGCATTCTCTTTAACACTCCTTCAGTTAAAGGATAAGCAATATCCACAAACATAGTTAGGAACTTGCCAGAGGTGAGTTCCACAACATGAACATTGGAATAGGGATATAATCTCCAAGAAAATACTCTCCATGATGATTGATTACCCCACACTAGTTTAGCCTTGTCTCCATCCAATTTATTCATCAAGACTTGTAAATCTCCCCAAAGCAGCAAACCAATTCCAGTTGGAGTAGTAGATTGATAATGATTATCCACTATCCTATAAAGATGCTCCAAATCTTTTCTTTCAACCCTATTCAAGATCTCCCTCAGAAATGTAAAGAATTTGACTGTCCCATCAAGAGAAAACCAAACATTAACATCACCATCTGAAGTAGATCTAATCTCCCAATGAGCAATATGACCCCAAGACTGAATGGAGTCACCCTCTGAATCACTTTCAGAATCAACCTCAATCAAATCATGATCATCCATTTCAAGAATATCCACAGAAGAAGAGTGGAAAGATTGACTCTTCTGCCTTGTTCTTAGACCATATTGAAAGATAGGAACAGATACAGAAGGCTCAGCAGAGACAGAAACATTAGCAGTAGGAGGATCAGCAGGAACAAGACCTTCTTGTGGTACCTCAGATGCATCAACAGTAGAACTTTGAGCATTGAAAGAATCATCCTGAGAACCTTCTCCAGACTTCATTCTCTTTGCAACATCAGACTCTAAAGATGAAGATGCTCTTTTCCTGCTTTGTGGAATATCAGTGTCTACTAAAGAGTTGAGCTTTGCATAAGTATCAAGGAACAACTTTTGAATTGCTCCATCATTCCAACCCTTGAAGTCACTGATCTTGTAGTTAGCTTCATTCTTCAGATACACCTTCATAAAATTGATATTATCTCTGTTTGTGGGCATCTTATATCCTAACCTTTGTCTTTCTTTGATCCTGTGCATCAATTCATTCCAAGTGGTTGCTCTTTGTTTCTTTAAGATGAATGCCTTGAGCAGTTCTGACCTTTCATCTGAATCCAATTCTAACATTTGAAGAACCATAAATCCATGAGCTCTAATAATCATGTCAGTGTTCAATAAATATTCAACTTGTGCACTAAACACTTCTGAAGAAGGATCATCTGAACTTGGGTTATTTATAATCCCAGCAACATTCTTCTCATCAACAGACAATTGTCTTGCAAGCTCTTCATCTTGAGCAAGCTGAGCTAATCTAGCTTCTTCAGCAGCAATTTCCTGTTCATGCACCTTTGCAGCTATCTCTTCATCATTTTCAGTTGCTTCAGGAGGAATGATGTTACTTTCAGCAGCAACAGATGAACTTCCAACAGTAGTAACAGGAGCCTTAGATGCAGAAGAAATATTTTCAACATCGGCAGTAACAGCAGAGACATCAGCAGCAATGGAGACATCAGCAGCAATGGACCTTGCTTCAGTGGAGACCTGTGCTTGAGGAGTGATGTTGTGCTCAGAAGTTGTAGGTACTTCAGTATTTGCACCATCAAGAGAAACAGATGCTAGAACATTAAGCCCATCAAATATCATATCATCCTGATCTTCCTCAGACTCAGAAAGAATAACCCTTCTTTTCTTTTGCACATGACTACCCTCCAATATGCTGATCTTTTCATTTAGTTCTTGGATAGTTCTACTAAAAGCTTCATTAGAATCCCTGAGCTCCTTTTCCAAATTCTTCACTTTCTCACTAAAAATCCTTTTTGTCTCATTAAGTTCTGACTCCAATGCCTCAATTTTCTTCACAGATCTGTCAAGTAACTGGGACATAGAGGTGAGATCAACCGCATCATCATCTCCACCAGCAGGAGCACTTGAGGTATTAGGAGCTACATTGACTCTGGGTGGAGAAACATTAAATCCCTCCCCTGCATTGGTGTCATAACTAAATGGCTGCCTAGTAGGACTAGGTGAGGAAAGCCTTGAAGAAGAAGGTAAATCCACAGAAGGAGATGGCTGGATAATAGGTGTATCAGCTGAGATGGTCTGATCATTAGATTCAACATTGTCATTAGGCTCAGGTGTAGGTGTTACTGGTCTGGGTGATGGTGGTAAAGGATCATCAGCAGCAATAGATGCAGATGCATCAGCAGCAACTGAAGTCTCTTGCTCAGTTGCATTAGGTGATTGTGAGATATTGACATTCTCAGCAGGATCAGGATTTCCGGCAGGATCAGGGATACCAGCAGGATCAGGGTTGTGTAACATATGAGGCAACAATGGCAAATGTTGGCCAGTAAAGTTCATTTTCATCAGGGCAAACATTTTGGCAGTCAACCTATTTATAATCTTAGGGGATGTATTAATGGTCTGTACACCTAAGATGATTTGAAGAAATCTAGGGTACATCAAAAAGCTGTTTTTACCATTACTGAGATTCTCAATCATTCCCTCAAAAATATATTTTGCCCAATTAAAGATCCTACCCTGAGATAAACAGACTAGACCAGATGCAATAGGACTTGGACATTGATCCCAACCACCTGACTTAACACTAAGACACTGGAGTAAAGTGTGAATCAGAAACCTCCATTGAGGAGACAACCTACTTTTCAAGAAGGTGCAACTTCCAGTAACAGGATACCCTATAGCTGCCATACCATCAGAAATATCTTGCCTTGAAAGATCATATTCCCCTTGCTCCTCAGGAAATTGAAGCTGAACTCGAATCAACTCCTCAGTAACAATCACTTCTTGGTCATCAATGGTAGCAACAATATCAACTTCCCTTCCCACGATGTGTCTTGCCTTAGCTGTCCTCCAAAACTGTTTGACCAATGAATCATATACCGTCACTGGACAATAAGTGAGGGCATAACGAATAGATGACCCACGAAGAAATGCTAGAACTTCATCATAACCAATACTTCTTGAAGAAGACTCCAAATAAGCCACCTTGTTATGATCATCCTTGTAACGAAGAGTTGTTGTCATTGCGTTGAAGAAATGATTTAGGGTTTGAAATGGGAAAATTAGGGTTCGAGAGGTTTTAGAGAATTTGAGATGAGAGATGTGCAATTATGTGTTGTGTTGCCAAAAATAACACTTTAAATTGCTGCAATACTTTGCACGTAACATTGACCAATTAAATTGAGAAGGTTTGACCATTCAGCAGAAACATTTGGTCATTCAGCAGCAATAGGAGGTTTGACCAATCGGCAGGAATGAGGTGGTTTGACCAAAGTCAACCTTCCGAACTTAGTCATTAAGAATAACTTACCCGAATTAACTCTCAATACCAACCATCAATAAATTTTGCACTAATCTCCATATCGTTAAATAACCCTCAAATCACATAACTTTATCATCACATAACCCTTTATTACCACAAATCAAACAAAATTTCCAAAAATCAAGCCACAATATGAATTCATCCAAACATCCAATCATCGAAATCTCATCAGATTCTTCCTCCTCTAGTGACTCAGGATGGAATAACTACTTCCCCAAAACAGCATCATCCTCTAAAATCAAAGGTAAGGCCAAGGTTGAGGAGGATTCATCTGATCCTCTTCCATCTACCCCTTCTTCTTTTGAGTACTTTAGCTCTGATGATGAAGATTCATCAGAGTTGAAGTCTTTGGTGTATTGTCAGGGCGAATGGGAGACTTTCCCTCCCAATTTTCCTTTAACAGATGAGCTTAGGAAGCAGATGAAGGAAACTGAAGCTCTGCTTGCTGAAGAGATGGAGAGAACAACTGCAGCTTTCTATAAAGTACCGGTTCCAAAAGGCAAGACTAAGCATCAAGAAGGTTCTAGTCGAAAAAAACCGAACCCTCGAAGTCGAAACAATCGACAACGTGAAGGCAAAGATCCAAGACAAAGGAAGATTCTTACCGGAACCACTCCCAAGCCAACCCAACCTGCTTCACAATCAAGCACCCCAATACCACAATCAAGCCATCCAGCTCCACCATCAAGTAACCCTACTCCACAACCAATCCATCCAACTTCAAGGACACGCTCCAGAACACATCAAGGGCCAACAGCCTCAAGCTCTTCAAAGCCAACCCCTGAACAAAGACAACCACTGCCAGTGATCTTGGCACTTGCAGTCCCCCATGTTTATGAAGAGATCAGTCGCCAGAGAGGAAAGAGGTTCATGCCTGACAATCTAGGAAAGGGTAAGGAGAAGATGGAATAGATGGTAGGGTTTAGGTAGATTGATGATAGAAGGTTGAAATGATGATTTGAATGTTGTTGATAAGTAGCTTTTGAAGCTCATAGTCTTTTGTAACCAGCAACTGAATGTACTTAACTCCTTATGAATGAATGAAAATTGCTGTGTTTAGCTTTAAGTCCAAGCACCAATTAACTGCTAAATAAGGATATCTAGCACAAGACACTTAAAAACCTGCAAAACAAAATTAGAGAAACACAAACCATACACATAAACAAAAGAAAACAAGATAAACTACAAGCATACAAGCTTAGTCTTCCCTTAGGCTAATGCACCCAGATAAATCAGCAAACATAATTACAACAACATTATAAACCAAACAGAACAATTACCAAGGATACCATGGAGAATGATCTCTGGGAAATAAGACCATTCCCCCTCCAAAGATGTGATTATTATAGACAGGTCTGAAATCCCTTTGAATATATGAAGAAGTACCAGCAGGAATGGTTCCTTGAAAATCAGCAGGAACAGAGGAACCAGCAGGAACAGGTCTATCAGCAAGAACAGGACCTCTATAAAAGTTCATTCCTGCTGCTTGTGGAACATATGGTGGTATCTGTTTAACATTTTTCCACAATGATCTGTTTTGTTGCCCACCATTCAATCTTTTCTCATGATAATCACAATCTTTAATAAGATGATATTGACTACCACACACAAAACATGTCTTTTTCTTAGCAGCCTTGTTTTTACTACAACTTTTCTTAATATGGGTACCATTATCACTAGTGGAACTAGAGACACAGTTGTTTTAAAAGAATTCATTGAGCTGTTATCTGAAAAGACTGATTTAGGAGTTGAACTTGAGGACTTGTGATATTTGGGTGTGGTTGACTTTTCACTTGAGTCACATGAAACAAAGTCTTCAGACTCTGCTTCTGAGGATTTGTCACTTGTGTGACAAGGGACACAATTATTAGATTCAGGTAAGTCTTTGGACCTTTTACCATAAACCATTTGTGACTCATCTGAGTCAATATCAGAGAGAGAGTGGACAGGAGTAGGCATAAAAACTCCTCTTATAGGTGGAGAAACAGCATTCATTCCACCTTCTTTCACATACTTAACAGGTTTTTGGTAGTCTGCAGGTTCAGGGTCAAAAACACTATACTCATTAGGGTCATAAAATTGATTTGGCCCTATCAGGTTACCATATCCTAAACCTCTTTTCGTTTTCGTAGACATAGAACTATCAACTAACTTGTTTAGGTTTTTAGATGAATCTTTCCATTTATTAAACCTAGCCAAGGTATTGTCTAGTTTAGTCTGCATATCCTGTTTTTCTAACACTATCTCAGCCTTTTGAGACTCAGAATGTTTAAGCTCATTAGTGGTGTTTTTCAAGTCCCTCTCTAAAACTTTTATCTTTTCCTCATAAGCTAACTGATTCTTTTGAAACCAAACTTTTTGCTTTTCTAATGTTTTAACTGCTTTGTCATAAGCTTGAACCTTAATAAAGTATTCATTATACTTAGATTTCATTTCATCATATTCATTATTAAGTGTTGAGTACAATTCTTGACAAGCAGAATTACATCGTTGTACCTGAGATGGAAAACCCCAACAGAGCATACTCTTCCATATTCTCTTTTGTATTAAAGGATTCACCTTTATCAGTCAGCTTTTCCACAGACTTATTTTGAAACAAATTCCTAATCTTCATTGCAAACATTTCAAATTTATCACCGACAACAGCGACATTGTTAAAAGATTCAAGAAAGACAACTCAACAATGTTTCCTTCTTTATCAGAGATCCTTACCAGGCTCTGATACCACTTGTAGGATCGAGAACTTCGAGCTTGATTGAGCTTGGTATAAACAAGAACCTCTGTATGCAATACAAGCGTTTATGCGGAAACTAAACAGCAAGTATTATAAAGAAGAAAACTCTAAACGAACAATGATCCTCTATGGATCAAACTATGAACTAAGAATTGTGTTCTTGAATATTTAAAACTTTAAAAGTGTTAAAGGCGTACATAAACTCATAGACGGGTTTATCTTTTATACTAACAAGATCACCTAACCCTAACCCGTTCTACAAGTAAACGTGTGAAGAGATAAACAACAATCTCTTCTAAAAATAAATCTTAACAAACATTCTAAATATACGGATAACAAATAATACTATCCGCAGCAACAACACTATCGGCAGAAACAAGATAACACTGTCGGCAGCAATGAGCTTTCAGCAGGAACCAAAGCTATCGGCAGGAACCAGCTTAACACTATCGGCAGCAACAAGAAATCCTAACAATTAGTATTTCCGTTTAGTGTTCTTCCTGCGTATGTTAGATGACGGTTTTAATATAAGGACTTTGATGAATTGTGGAAGAATTGATGCTTTTGACGACAAGCTTCACTCGATGATTCGTACTAGGTTCCGTTACGTTATTTATGCGATCTGTTTCTTTGATTTCGAATACGTAGTGATGATTTGACTCGGACCAACCCTAAGAAATAGAAGGACTGTCAGGTGGATTAAGATAAGTTGTTTGTTCACGACTTGAGATAAAGTATGACCATCATGAGGGCATATTTATATGATGCTAGTATTATGACGTCTGGCCAACGTGATAATACTTACATCATATAACGTGTACTTATTGTGATCATAGGATATTTCGAGAAGTGCCTTAGAAGCCTTAGAATTTCTGATACCTGTTAGAGATTATCTGTGTTAGTGAGACTTTAGGTTCATTTCTACCTATGCGTTTAATCTGCTTTCACCGTTATGCGATTTGATACGTCTGGATTCTCGTCACGCGTGTTTGCTGACCTCTATATTTCCGATAAGAGTCTTAGGTTCTGTTGTAGAACTTTCTGCCGGTTGATGTTATCGACAATCTATTTTCTGTACGTTCTCATCTGATTTGCCTAATCAAATTCTATGGACGGCATATCTGTCAAAATCCTACGTATTCCCTGTATCTCTCCAGAGAGAATACGATTATTATCTGTTACGTTGGTATACTATCTTCTAATTCGGATCCAGTATGGTATGTCTGTTCTGAGGAACCGAAACTATTTTTGAATCGACAAGATAGAGTCATGAGAAACAGGTCTTTCACCATTCCGTTCACTATCCGTTGTGTTTTCCGTTTCGTTTCACTTCAATTTTCGAGGATGAATTTTTTTTTTTAGAGGGGAAGAGTTGTAAAACCCTAAAATTTTGATAATCTGAAACGACCAAAATACCCTCTAATTTTGAAATTTTAAGAATTTATAAAATCACACAATTTGATATTATTTGAACTTAACCTAAAGTAATTAAAACCTTATGCTACCTAATAAAATTAATCAAGAAAAACTTTACATTGTAATTTGAAAATCACAAAACAAGTTCCTTAAACCATAATCTATTCTAGGCGATTTTTTTTTATGTGTCAATATACAAATTTTCGGCCTAAACTATTAAGATATGAAGACATTAATATTGATTTATATAAGCCCATAATCATTGATCCATACCTTGTGTAGCCCAAATCAAAACTCACGGTTTGTTTTAAAATCATACAAACCGAACATTTTTTTTAATTTGCAAAACCCTAAAGCTCCATTCCAAAACTTGCGCCTGCTGCTCTCTTTCCTTCCCTTCCTGTCAATCAATAACTCAGCAGCAACAACAGATTCTGTGATGCTTCTTGGTGGTTACATCGAGGGTTATAGCAGCTTGAGGAGGTGTGTAGATCGAGGGTTTGAAGGCTGTTCAAAAGGGATTCCTAGTTAGTGATCGGCTAGAATTTTTCTGTGGGGTTCAATCCTTGTTTCTTGCTCTGTTAATCACGCAACGAGGGTAATGAGTATCATCCTTGTTTAATACAATCTCTTTTGTTTGATTCTTGTTCGATCCTTGTTGGGTCTTGTCGAATTTATATGCATAAGATCATCGGAGAAAGATACATGAAATCACAATTGTTATACATAAAATAACGATTCTATAAAAAACCCTAATATGATTGACTCGTTGTTGTGATTTTGATAGGAAATAATATGAACATGATAAAACCCATATGAATCAACCTAGGTCTGATTTGATGTCAACAATAATTGTTTTTGTATCAAGAATTAATCATGGGAATAGCAAAACCCTAACGGATTACATGAAATAATGAACACTGCTGCTGTCCAGGAATTTTAGTCAACTTGATTCGATTGGATAAAAATGATGTGAACGTATTTTTATGGGTTTCTTGAGTCTATAAGTAATTTCAGGAAAAGAGCTTTCTGGGAAAATTAACCTTGTAATTTTTAGAGCTTCGGAAGGTCACTTTTTGATTTTTAGAAAATTATGTGTCAAACTAAATTCGTATGTCTGGAAAAACCGTCCGTGTTTTTGATTTATCATTTTCAAACCATGTCGAATTAGAAGGTTCCCTTTGAACTGAGTAATATTTCGTATATCTAGTAATTACCAGAATTCTTTTATATTTTTATAAATTTTCTTGATGGGATAAAGAAATAAAAAGTTTTCGGGTGTTTCATCAGATCTGATTCAGGAACATGTTTTGGAAATTGATTTTTCATTAGTATATATACTAATTAATAAATTCTGGAAAAATTAGGGTAAGTTTTTAAGACGTATAGGTATGTGTTTGAATTTTTGGGAATTTTATTTCTGAGTTCTTATATGGATCATAAAGTCGACGAAACACTACTAATTCATGTGTAAAATCTGTTAGAAGTTTAAAAGATATTAAAAAGGTGTTGGGTGTTAATTTTTCTAACTAAAGGGTTTAATTGGTCATTTTTTTCTGAAACTAAAGGACTTAACTTGTAAAAAATAGGTAACTTGGTAATATTTACCTTTTTCACCCTAATCTTATCATAATGACACTATGACCCCTAAACTTGTGATAATTGCATAATGAACCCTAAAATTTTGAAAAACACATTATGAACCCTAAACTTATGTAAATATCATTATGAACCCTAAACTACTAATATTGTCACATTTGATACTTTAAACTTAGTAAATGATAACCTTGAATATTCTTAATACGGAAACCCCCTAAATATGGAAACTTTCTAATTCGGGAAACCTGCTAAAAAGGGAAAGTATACTCAAAAGAGTAACTTAATTAAATTCGACTTAAAGTAATATATGATTATTAATTCGTATAGGTTCCATGAAGCGGGAGTGACCCGGTGTCTCGTGAGTTATCTTTAGTTTGTTTTGCTATCGAATAAGGTACAGATATTCTGACCTTCTCATAGGTTTCTCATGAACTCTCTCTCTCTCTCTTGTCTATCTTACTCCCTTGAACCTTGCTATGCTCCCCTTGATTTGTGAACCTTGCTATGCTCCCCTTGATTTGTGAACCTTGCTATGCTCCCCTTGATAAATTGAACCTTGCTATGTTCCCTTGATACTTGATATAATTCGTTCGTCACCCTGTGACATGAATATTCAAATCCTTCGATACCTTGAAGGTTCATTTGATATTATAACTGGATGCGAAAACCTTTCTTAATTATATATGAAAATGTTTTGAGAAAAGCTATTTTAAAACGATGTTGTTGAGCACGATGCGATACCACTTTTAAATGTAATTTTACTAAAAGTTTTATGAAAACTACTTTTAAGACTATCTTTATGAAAGACTTTACTAAATATCATTTTATGAAAGTCACTTATTGAAAGATTACTTCTAAATACGCGTTTGATACGAAACCTTTGAATTAAATCTTTACTATGAACCTACGAATCAGTTGATTATGAACCTTTGATATAATCTATTTTAACTTTGATTTAAACCTTTGCTATATACCCTATGCTATGATTCTTGATTTGAACTTTGACTTGAACTTTGATATAAACCTTGATATGATATACTTGAAATGGAAACTTGACTTGAACCACTTGATATGAAACTTGAACTTGGACACTTGATACTTGATTTGACCCTTGATCCACAGTTTGAGACTACGAGCCACCACTTGTATACTAGACATGAGGGTTTCATGTCCTTGTCATTGATGTACCGATGGCATGACTTTAGGGTAGGAGAGTGATGACCTATCCCGTCCCTGACTTGACTTGTTACGTAGAGGAAGTACTTGGCCTACTGGGGCGTATGGATGCATCCTAGATTTGTTACTTGTTTCGATGGATTTATCATGATATTACTTGTTATATACTTGGTGACTGATGGTGTGTGCGATACACGTCTTTCACAGCTTGGGAGTTAGCTACTCCAACCCTTGAGGCATCCCCTCACATTATACTTGGTATCCCGAAGTCACCCCTCCGGATACATGGCTACTTGGTTACTTGATATTTGACTTGACTTGAGCTCGTGGTGGATTACTGTTTTCTTTACCTTATAATCTTTTACTTTTTCCCTAACTCTTATTATACCTTGCATTGTTTCCCTTACTTCACTATTCCATTATTACTGCTTGTTACCTCTATATTTGTTCACTGGGCTTTTTAAGCTCAGCCGCATTTCTTTTCCTACGGCAGGTTTTAGTTGGAAGCCGGGTTATGAGTGGAGAGTACTTTGGACTTATAAGACCTTACGAGCTATTCTGGATTAGAGATGACTAGAGAAGAGATTATATTTAGACTTAGTAATTATTCCCATGTAACCTTGTATCTTCAGATTTTTCTCTTGTAACCATTGAAATTCATTTTGTATTATTTATGTCATATGCTTGTGTTTTCTTTGATATGTCACCATAACGTAATACTTCTACCCTTTTTGGGTTGGGGTGTTACATTTACACTTGGTGTTTACGCCACGTCGGTGAAGTTTTGTTTCTTGTACAAGCTTATGGTAATATTTAGATCATGACTGAGCAATGAGTGTGATTTTCTTATATACTCACCCACTAAATAAATGAGTGTTGAGTGAATTATACTTCATTCCTTTTTCGTGAGGTGTTTTAACATGTTATCAAGCAAGAGAATCAATAAGGTATTGTCAAACATCTCGACTTTTCACTTATAAAGCTTAAAAAGATGGATCTTATCTCGTACTTGTACTTGATGGATTTGCATCTCATTTATTAGAATCATTCTCATTTATATTATATGGATTTATTTTTAAAATCTAGATTTGCTTGAGGGCAAGCAAAGTGTAAGTGTGGGGGGATTTGATAACGCTCATTTCGTAGATGTTTTAGTCGCGTTATTTCTATGTTTGTGCATTGTATTTGGTTGTGTTTGTGAACATATTATGCGAAAAAGGTACAAAAGATATATTAAGGTTCAGGTACAATCAAGTCCAAAGGAATAGCTAGAAAGATTGGGAAAAGTCGCTAAATCAAGAGCTTATGCACAACGAAAGATTCTACCCATAATAAAGACCTCGGGAAGATCATCAAAGATAAAGAATCAAGTTACAAAGATTTCCAAGCTCAAGAAAAGATCAAGTGTTGATGAAAAGAATGAGAAGTTACATGCAAAGTTTGCTATGAATTATGGCTTGCTTCCTCAACCAAAGGTTCAAGAAATACAACTAAGGCTTAAGTTCAACCCAAGGTTCAAAACTGCCATGCCAACCTTACTCCAAACCTTGGGCTGGAATCTGAACCTCAAGTTGAGACTTCAACCTTGGGTTGCTGCAGCTCCTGGCACACTTAATGACTACTTTTAATGATCTAACTCTTCATGTGGGTTGTCATTATGCTTCATTTACTTCAAGTCCAGAATTTTATGACACTTGGTGCCCAAGAAACTTGCTTGTTGGCCAAGGAGTAGTTTTCTATTAATTAGAAGCATTGGCTAGAGAGAAAAGACACATACTCGTATACCAAATTTTTCATACTCTCTCAAGAAGGCTACAAAGAAGAAAACGCAGGAAGAAGTTGACTTACATTCATTATCCATCATTGTAATCATCAAAGGAATCATTGTTGATCACCCCATAATTGTTCCTAAGTCTTGTAATCATCATTCGACTTTTGTGAGACTCTTTAATCATGTTTTCAAGTGATATAATTTCTGTGATTATTACTTTGTTTGCCATGAGCGGCTAAGTGCCTTGTCCACTTGCCTAGATGATGTTTGTTACATGAATGTTGATTGATTATGACTCTATGGTTCTAATTCAATGAAAAGCTAATACTAAGATCGAATTGTGCTTTCAAAGTTTTCATAAACAAAAGAGTTATCAAGTTTGGTTGATTATTAATGGTGTAATAGGTCGAAAGAGAAATTGTTATTTAATCAATTGTAAACCTTTGTCTATGAAGGTGTTACCTTATGTATTGACCATTTCATATGTAACTTGGTTAAACTTAGAAAACTAAAAGTGTAGTTGTCAATTACTTGTGAAACGATAGCAAATCAAGTGATTGAATTGTGTTAGTCTTGTTTGATGAAAACTTAATATTGTTTTTGTCATCTTAAAATCTTGACGAGGATTGAAAGTGTTGAAAACAAAAGGATTAGTACACCAACTAATCAAATTAGAACACCATCTAATTTATTGATCATAATCGATTTGAACCATTGTCATAATCATATCAAGGGAATTGTGCAAACTAGTCTAGGCAAGTGTAGTTTTTAATATATTGAATTTACATCATCATCATTATTTGCTTGCTTTAGAATCATTACTAAGTCTTTGTTATAATCAAACTCACGTTACATAAAAATTAAACAAATCCTTGTGAACGACCTCGGCTTACCATATCACCTCTTGCTACACACGGACGAGTATACTTGCTCATATATGTTTCGTTTGAATCATTGGTAGATCGTGTTTATAAATTTAAAACTTTCACTCTCGACACACAGCATGTACTTTTGGACTTGATACATGATATGATGTTTAATCGAGTCCCGCTTCGTTCACCACGGATAATCAAGGTTTCACAATTAAAAGGGAGATGGAAAACCTTTTCGTCGCAGATGATTCTGGCATGGTGTTTAGATAGCCAATCCATACCAATTATGATGTAAAAACTACCGTGTTCGATAGGCATAAGGTCGATGTTAAATGGATGGTCTAGGAAGTTAAAGGTACAACCGCGGATTATGGTGCCGGAGCCAACTAAGTTACCATTCGCTAATTCAATGTTGTAGGAGGTGTCTAAGGTGGTCGGTGTGACGTTAAGTAAAGGAGCAAAAGTAGTAGACACAAAACTTTTATCGGCACCCGATTCAAATAAAACTGAAGCATAACGACCATTGAGAAGAAACGTACCCATAACAGCATTTGGGTCCTCTGTAGCTTCCCTTTTTCTGATATTAAGACTCTTTCCCGAGCTCTATTATCCCGAGTTCCCGTTCCCCGATTCTTCTCTTTTGGGCATTGATTCTTGTAATGTCCTGTTTCGCCACATCCGAAACATGTTCCGGGAACCCTTTGATTTGTTGCAGAAGTAGGAGACCTGTAGTCTTTGGTTAAGTGCCCGATCTTCTTACAATTGCCGCATGGAGTAGGGCAACGTCCAGGATTGTGGTGACGTTGGCACTTGTCACACTTTGGAATGGTTCCTTCATAACCTTTCTTTTTAGTCGGGCCTGCTACATAAGCCTTAACAACTTCTTGTCTTTTGTTGGGTTGTTGTGCAGCATTTCCTCCCTGAGTAGTATCCCATTTTCTCTTGTTGTTGTTACTATTATGGTAGCGGTTGTTGTTGTTATTGTTGCGGTTACTAGTATTGCCATCTCGAGTAGCCTTTGCTCGAACAATTTGATCCATTAAATTGTGAGACATTCGGATTGTCCCGTCCAGAGTACTTGGCTTAGAAGATGTGACATTTCTTTGAATACTAGATGGAAGTCCCCAGATGTACCTCTCAATCTTTTTCCATGTAGTAGAAACCATCTCAGGACAGAGAGTAGTCAATTCATGGTATCGCTTAGTATAAGCTGCAATGTCATATCCTTTCACTGTTAAGTTCCAAAATTCAACCTCCATCTTTTGAACCTAATTCCTCGGACAATACTCAGCTATTACCATCTCCTTGAATTCAGCCCATGGTGTTTCAAAAGCAGTATCAATTCCCACTGATTGAGCATAAGCATTCCACCATGATAAGGCACCATCCAATAAGGTACCCGTAGCATATTTCACCTTATAGTCCTCCGGGCAGTTGCACATGCGGAAAACCGATTCCAACTTCTCGAACCATCGTACCAAACCGATAGCTCCTTCCGCGCCACTGAAAGTCTGCGGCTGGCAACCCAAAAATTCCTTGTAAGTACATCCACGAGCTGTGGGTTCAACTCTAGCTGCCGTTCCACTGGATTCTACGCCGTTACCACTGTTGCGATGGGTCTCGTATTCAGCCATAACAGCAGCAACCTGTGCCGTGACCCGTTGGGCAACGAGTCGATCGATATCAGCTGCACTCATGCTTTGTTTCTTTGGTGGCATTGTTTTTCTAATCACGAGAAACAACAATAATTAGGATCCATAAGTAACAAAGGTCATCACAAGCATATATATACAACCATGACATGTGTAAATCTCAACAAGATCAACCACAACAATATAGGAATAAATCATGATAGAAATATGACGTGATAAGAATCATCCATAATAAATCACAATAACCATAATATATTTTCACCATGAGTAGATACAACCACAACAAGATAAAAATACATCACGACAAGGATAAATTATGATAAGAATATGGCGTGATAAGAATCAACCACAATAAGAATAAGTCACGTCAACCATAATATAGTCACAACATGAGTAGATACAATCACAACATACATGAATATAAAATGAAAAGTCTCGGTTCACTTCGACCGATATCATATCATAGCGTAACCATACAATACATCCCAAAATAACTTGCTACATTGTTGTACAACTAACAAAAGATCACAAGCATCATTACTAATGCCACACACCCCGTGGCTAGGATATAAATACAAAGGATATCTACGATACAAATCTAGTCTAGGCAATGCCTGATACACCATCGAGACGGTGCTGGAGCTCCCTGATCTACTCGAGGAGACTAGCAATCAATACATCCTAGTCACGTCATCGCGCCTGCTCATCATCCACGAAATGCTCAAGTATGGAAATCTGGGAGTATGCAATGATCTGATGCTATAGCTGAGTCTCTATAGTCTCAATGTGCTCCAAGGGGAGCTCATCAAGATGGCCGACTGCTCGGTCAATACGGTCCTATTGACGGACCATCCTAGCGATCAAAATTGGAATAGTATGTTGGATCGGCTCAATTGAACTAGGTAAGGTGATGTAAGTATGTAAGGTCATGTTTCACTCCTATATTGCATCGACTCTAGTTCAAGATGGATTATTAACTAGAGTCTCTCAAAATTGATAGAAGATGATCCCTTTTTAAGAGAAAACTTTAATTCACCCATTGACCCAATTGAACTAGGTAAGGTTATGATGAAAGGAGCAGAACCCTTTTTAGCTTTATAATTCGTCCACCACTCTTTCCTCATGTGGCATACTCCCACCGAGTTGGTGTGTATCACTACTATCACCCGCACTTAATCTTAAATGTAAGGAGAACTCCTCTTCTTCCCGTTAAACAAGGGTAGAGTCAGGCTCGTGACTCGAATAAAAACAAGCGCTTCTTGGGAGGCAACCCAAGCTTTTTAATTGTTTGTTTTTATTTTTGTTTGTGTCATATATATGTTTCATCTTTTTTATTGTTTATCTTTCATGTTTCGAATAATTTGTAAAAATGCTTTATTTTTTTAACCTCTTCTTAATTGCATATAAAGGTATTTTACAGAAAGATAAGTGTAGGGAAGATTATATCTGTTTAAAAGAACAAATTCGAACATGAAAGTTAAACAATTAATGATTAGCATATATTTGTGTCTTTGTTTAAGTCAAATGCTTGTATCGAGTCACAATGAATATTTTGCAGAATTTTCAGGTTTTAATACTCAGATTTTTCTAGAAATTTTCTAGAAACAAAACGTAAAAATACTGTCAGGCCAATCCTGACGACGTCAGGGTTTACAACCTGGCGACGTCAGGCACTGTAGCAACAAAGTTTTTCAGAATTTTGTTTCTCAGCTGGAACTTAATTATTGAAAATTTCCAGAATTTTTAAATTTCCAGGATTCTGTAAACATTTATTTTGCAAGCATTATATCTTAATCGATTTATAGGATTTATATATATATATATATATATATATATATATATATATATATATATATATATATATAGTGTTTACCGCCGATTTTATGCGAGGTTTCGTGTTTGTTTTCTTAGTGATTTACAGGTTATATTGAAAATGAAGATAAAAGATGAAGTATGATGTGCATTTATTGAAGTTTATTTCCCTGGACGAGGATTTAACCATGTTTCACATCGCCCATGCCGAGCAAATCATGGGAGTACTTTCTTTCATCTATTTTATTTTTCCCTTTGTTATAACTTTGATAATTTTCAAGAACATTGGGGACAATGTTTAATTTAAGTGTAGGGAGGGTAAAATGGGATACCTTAGAAACTATAACTCACTTAATATTTGTTTTGTTTTCTGGTAGATGTGTAATAAATTAAAAGAGATACTTGTTAGGGTGATTTTAGCACCAAATTTGAGATTTTTTACAACGTATAGGAGTGAAACCTTAGTTTTAATAAGCGTGTCATGGATATGAATTATATAGCTAACACAAAAACCCTACCACTCAAAAATTTCCAACCCAAAAATGTGAGGTTCTCCTTTAGATTGATAGGAAAAAACATTCACCTTTATTGCTTATAAGTGTACCGGTAGTATATAGATTCTAGAACTTACGTTTGTGATGCATCCCGAGATTGCTAGTGAGACTACATTCGTGTAGTTAGGATTAACTAAATGATAAGAGGTATTAGGATAACCCTTGTTTTAAACCTGTTTTATAATTACGTTTGCTTCATTGGTCAAGTAATTTCCCCACACGCTTGCGATGTACTCATTTTTAGTACATGATACCCCTAGCACACCCCTCAGAGCCTATCATTTTCGTGGTTCTCGTGATATTTTGGTGGATTTCAAAATATTAATGAAGAGCATTGTTTACAATCCAACCCCAAATGTACACCCAAATCGCCTTAGCCTACCTTGTATGCACTCATCTTTAGTGCATTATTCTTACAACTTATGTGTAAACCCTTTATTAATTGTCTGGTTGGTTACATGGTTGCTAAGTCGAGTCATATCTTGTAAATACAGTTTTGGGACGATTGGGACTCATGGGTAAAGTACTAGTTATTATGGAGTAATGGGGAAGAAAGTCAAATGTTATTACCCCCATATGTACGTTAATGTTTAAAGTACTCCATGTGTTTTGATTTTCTTAATTCAGGTCGTTAGTTAGTTTTTATCAATGTAAAAGTTCAAGTGTAGGGAGGTTGCAAGAAATCCTTTTGTAATGATGTATTATTTTGGATGTTAGGGCAAGAATGTATGAAAAAAAAAGAGAAAAAGAAGAGAGAAAAAAAACATATGGACTATGATGCGTGTGCTTGTTATGCTCTAATTTTTATACCCACGGTATGTCGTTGTGGTTTTAGCAGTATTCAAGTTTTAAATTTATATTTAGCCGACTTATCAATAACACACACTTTAACGAGCAGTGTACCCGGTCAGTATGAATATAATGGTAAGTAGAGTGTCGATCACTAAGAGTGGAACGTATTATCTAGTTATTCTAATCAGTATTTTAATATCTTAAGTTAGCTATACAACTAATCTAACGCAAGGGGGTTTCAGCCTGAGAGACTGGCACGGTTTGGTTATGATTAAATATAAACTAAACTAATAGGCACGAATCAGCGATTAGCACACACGTACACAGATAGATACTTGAGACAATAAGAAGACCTGTCCTGATAGTTAAGTAGCTTGTCACTTGTTTTATTGCTAGTTTTATATGAAGTGTATGTAATTAACCCTTTCTCGTTGGCTCTAATCTTATCGGCGAGTAAACCCTTAATGATTACTTATGTCTATCCTACTTACCCTTTCTTCCTACTTTTCTACAGACGATAGAATGCATAGGCGATAAAATAAATAGGCGAGGACAGACGCATGGCGACCCGATCAATGCTCAGCTAGACACAGAGGTTATCAATGCACTAATAAAAGTCACCAAAGACATCAACATATAAACTTTAATTAATGGGAAAGCAATTTTAAGGGGTGCCCATGGTTTTCCGTAGTCACATGGAATCGGCCCATCAATCCTGATGAATTAAAGTGTACTAATACAATAAAAGAAAACTACTTAATGAATTGAATACATACAGGACCATCTTACAGCTCTTGTATCTTCGTTTAGGGTGTGTCTTGTGCTGCTACTTTGTCTGAATTCGGCCTAGGGTTTCTTCTGTCTCGTACTTGGTATATTGCACGAACCCATAAATTCGTCTGACTTTGGGGTATTTATAGTTTCTGTCTGAGGGTTAGATGCGGCGCATTGAATAAGTAGATGCGGCGCATTGACTTAACTTCGCGTGGGGTCCAAGATTAATATATTCAGGGATATTCGTACACCGCCAGAAGATGCGGCATAACTCCATTCTTGTATGCGGCGCATATCCTTTGCCGTCTTGGATTATAACTTGTGAAATCTTGATAGTGATGCGCCGTATATAATAAGTAGGATGCGGCGTATCTGGAGCAGAATGGTCTTGATCTTGTACATTTCAGTAGACTCTTAACTTCTTGCTTGTTTTGCTCCATAATTAGTCCAAAATCACCAAGTTTCACATAGTACTTGTTTTTACCTGAGAATTACAAAAGTAAACATTAACGTATCAATTCTCACAGATAATATAATAAAACAAGTCAAATAAATAGGATAAATGATGGTAATAAAATGTATTTATTTGAGTTCATCAAATATCCCCCCACTTGAACTTTACTTGTCCCCAAGTAAACCTTAGAATAATTCTTATGAAAATGTATCCTAAAAGATATTAGAATTTATTTTTATATTTAAGCATGTATTCATTTTGTCATAATCACACAACCAAACACTTACCGAATTAGAAATAAAATAAAATATTTTAATAAAAGCAAATCTAATCGTTTAACTGTCCAGTCGTGACGAATATTGATGCATTGTTTTGCGACCTTACTACAGGTTTTACCTCTCGAGGGATCTCAAGAGGCTTACAACCCCACCAGGCAGTGTACTTGACCGATGTAGTATAGTGTAGTGGTAAGTACGGGGGATTGATCGTTCTCCACAGGGAATAGTGTCGTTAGGATTGAAAAACTACTCTAATAGGTCTAAGGGTGAGGGAAGATTCTTTTTGTATTTTTATGTTTTTATGAAAGCAAGTAAAATCTCGGGTTTGAATGAGTGGGCAGAATTAGTTGCTATTCAACTAACCCAAATAACTACAAATGCAAATAAAATAAAGAGTAAACCTCATTTTTGGTCCTTGTGGTTGTACCAATATTTCACTTTTGGTCCAAAATTCAAAAAATCGACAGGATTAGTCCAAAAGTCCACGTGGACTTCACTTTTGGTCCAATTTTCTACCCTAGTTAATGGTCGTTAGTCGTACGTTGCACCGTTAGTCCTTTAACCTAACGGTCGTTAGCAATGTTTGCACCGTTAGTCCTTTCAGTTAAGTACGTTGCACCGTTAGTCCTTTAACCTAGTTAATGGTCGTTGATTCCGTTTTTTCTTTCGTTTTTCTATTTATTTTCGTTTTGTCCGTTTTTCTTACGTTTTTTTTTTTATCCGTTTTTTTACCGTTTTCCTTTTTCTTACGTTTTTTTACGTTTTTTTTTTTATTTTCCGTTTTTCTTTATTTTCGTTTTTTTTTTGTTTTCCATTTTTCTTACGTTTTTGTCCTTTTTTTTATGTTTTTCTTACGTTTTTGTCCGTTTTTTCTATACGTTTTTTCCGTTGTCTCGTTTTTGTCCGTTTTTATACTTTTTTTTCCGTTTTTTCCGTTTTCTTACGTTTTTTCGTTTTTTTCGTTTTTTTTCGTTTTTTCCGTTTTTCATTAGTTTTTTCCGTTTTTCCGTTTTTCTTACTTTTTGTCCGTTTTTTACGTTTTTGTCGTTTTTCTTATTTTGTTTTCTTACGTTTTTTTCGTTTTTTTACGTTTTTTTTCCGTTTTTTTACGTTTTTTTGTTTTCATACGTTTTTGTCCGTTTTTTTCGTTTTTGTCCGTTTTTCTTACGTTTTTTCTTTTTCATACGTTTTTTCCGTTTTTCATAAGTTTTTTCGTTTTTGTCCGTTTTTCTTACATTTTTTCGTTTTTCTTACGTTTTTGTCTTTTTTCTTACGTTTTTTCGTTTTCATACGTTTTTTTTCCGTTTTCTTACTTTTTTCCGTTTTTGTCGTTTTTTTACGTTTTTTCCTTTTTATCGTTTTTTTTTGTCGTTTTTCTACGTTTTTTCGTTTTTGTCCGTTTTTCTTCGTTTTTGTCCGTTTTTCTTACGTTTTTTTTTCCGTTTTTGTCGTTTTTCTTACGTTTTTTTCCGTTTTCATACGTTTTTGTCCGTTTTTCTTACGTTTTTTTTTCCGTTTTTGTCCGTTTTTCTTACGTTTGTTACGTTTTTGTCCGTTTTTCATTCGTTTTTGTCCGAATTTTTTTAAAATAATCAATAAAATCAAATTTTTTGTCCGAAATATTTAAAAAAAAAATCAAAATTTTTTTTGTCCGAATATTTAAAGAAAAAAAAATAAAAAAAATAAAAAAAATTTATTCCGAATTTAAAAAAAAAAATAAAAAACTTAAGAAAAAACGGACCAAAAACAAAAAAAACGGACAAAAACGTAAGAAAACGGACAAAAACGTAAAAAAAGAAAAAACGTAGAAAACGGAAAAAAAAAAAGAAAAAACGAAAAAAACGAAGAAAAAACGAAAAAAGGAAAAAACGTAAGAAAAACGGACAAAAACTAGAAAGAAAAACGTAGAAAAACGAAAAAAACGTATGAAAAAACGTAAAAAAACGTAGAAAAAACGTAAGAAAAACGGAACAAATACAGAAAAAAAAACGTAAGAAAAAATGGACAAAAACGTATGAAAACAAAAAAAAACGTAAGAAAAACGGACAAAAATGTAAAAAAAAGTAAGAAAAATGGACAAAAACGTAAGAAAAACGGACAAAAACGGAAAAAAAAACGTATGAAAAACGGACAAAAACGTATGAAAACGGAAAAAATGTAAGAAAAACGGACAAAAACGTAAGAAAAATGGACAAATACAGAAAAAACGTAAGAAAAACGGACAAAAACGTAGAAAACGGAAAAAACGTAAGAAAAAACGGACAAAAACGTAAAAAAAACGGACAAAAACGGAAAAAAAAAACGTAAGAAAAACGGACAAAAACGTAATGAAAACGGAAAAAAACGTAAAAAAAACGGAAAAAAACGTAAGAAAAACGGAAAAAAAACGTATGAAAAACGGAAAAAAAAAAAAACGTAAGAAAAACGGACAAAAACGTAAAAAAACATAAGAAAAACGGACAAAAACGTAAGAAAACGGACAAAACGTAAGAAAAACGGACAAAAACGTAAAAAACGTAAGAAAAACGGACAAAAACGGAAAAAACGTAAGAAAAACGGACGAAAACGTATGAAAACGGAAGAAAAACGGACTCAACGACCATTAACTAGGTTAAAGGACTAACGGTGCAACGTACTTAACTGAAAGGACTAACGGTGCAAACATTGCTAACGACCGTTAGGTTAAAGGACTAACGGTGCATCGTACTTAACTGAAAGGACTAACGACCATTAACTAGGGTAGAAAATTGGACCAAAAGTGAAGTCCACGTGGACTTTTGGACTAATCCTGTCGATTTTTTGAATTTTGGACCAAAAGTGAAATATTGGTACAACCACAAGGACCAAAAATGAGGTTTACTCTAAAATAAATAAATGAAAATGAAAAGAGT
The DNA here is from genome assembly GCA_021014915.2 of Artemisia tridentata subsp. tridentata. Taxonomy (NCBI): domain Eukaryota; kingdom Viridiplantae; phylum Streptophyta; class Magnoliopsida; order Asterales; family Asteraceae; genus Artemisia; species Artemisia tridentata. The sequence goes on from CP139507.1 coordinate 250,041,607, forward strand.
TGTGAAACTTATGTGGAGAGAAATGTGTTTACTTAGATTTCCTTACTCCCTAACTATCTTTTACCGGTTGATTAGTGTGTATTAATTGCGTGGATGACGGGTGTATTCCTTAATACCAATCGTGGGGTGGCGTACGTACTTCCCCAACTCTACAAGCTCCTACTTCACTCCTATGTCGAGCCGGCTAAGAAGCTCCTAACATGGGATCACTAGAATTCGCTCATTCATTAAATACAACCATAAAAACCTAGTATGCATTGGTTCATGTTCCTTAAGACGTTCAAGCAAATTACCAAATAGGAAGTTAGCCAGTTTTCTTAAGCCTAACATCGATAAACAATCATCCAATACAATTAATAACACACTAACAACTAATAATCAATAGTTAGGTTTCATTAGATCTAAGCAAACACAAGATAAATCTAGCCTAGCATGTTAATTAAAAGACAAGAACAAGATATAATCAAACAACACATAGACATATTGATTGATTAAATGATAACTTATCTTCAATTAAACATGGGAGATCCAAGGGTATGAAAAACCTTAAAAATGGCAGAAATTCGTCTTAGGGTTTCTCCTCACGAAGTTGCACACTAATGACAAAAAATTGTAAAACTATATATAGAGTTTAAGGGCTGACGGCGTCACGTTATAGGACTTGACGCCGTCACCTCGCCGTGTCTAGGGTTCCCGGATGGCCTTCTTGACGCCGTCCCTCTTTAGTGCTCCAAAATCCGCTCTGGCCTATCAAGGCTTGACGCCTTCAGAAATGGGCTTGACGCCGTCCCTCTTTAGCTTAAACCATGATGGCCTTGATCACTTCAAAGGGTGACGCCGTCAGACTTTACATTGCAAAACTCCTTGGCTTATCATGTGTATTTTTCATATCCACCTCTTTTTGCCAAGCCGTGACGCCGTCTGGAACAATCCCTGACGCCGTCAAAGGTACTTTTCCAGCCGATTTTGAGAATTTGTCGTTTTCTTCACTTTTATGCTCAAAAAACGTCCAAAATGCTTCCTTTTCCAGATTTCTTCTCCAAAGTACCTAAAATGACAAAAGGAACGATTTAGGGCAATATTTGATCAAATAAATACGATTTAGGGCTTAAATGACCCCCTAAAAGCGGTACACTTTTCGCTTCATCAAATACCCTTACACTTGAGATTTGCTTGTCCTCAAGCAAATGCGCTTTTATTCTAATCAAAATACAAGTTAGGGGTCATTTAACGCTAATATAAAAGTAATTACAACAAATAGTCGTTCCACTTTAATCATAATAAGCACGGAGATTACAAACTAGCACCTCACAAGTAGTGTTTAGATACTCACATCTCTCAAGTGTCATCAAAATAAATCTCATAAATGAAAACGAATAATATCTCTCACTACCTGTCATAGCAAATAGATTACCATAGGCTTGGGAAAGGATCAAAAACCTCCTCCACTAGGCGTAAGCACCTAAGATAAACTATCAAAGAGGGCTTTTAAACGGGTTATAACGTGAGGTGTAGGGATATGATAAACACGGATTTGTTGGATAAGGGATATTTTACTGGTGGCGAGTTAAAGATCTTGATTAATTACATGAATAATATGGCGTTGCTAAGCCAAGACTAGACTCGACTTAAGCTAAAAACAAAATAACAAAAACATAAAATAAACATAAAATGAAACGGGATGGTAGTCCGTATGTTTTTTCTACTTTTCTTTTTCTCATTTTTTTGTATTTTTCTTGATTTTTTCGATTTTTTTTTATTTTTTTTATTTATTTTTTATTTTTATTTTTTTTTGCATACACTCTTGCCCTACCATCCAAAATAATACATCATAGGGGCGTTGCATTCCCCTTACACTTGACCTTTTACATAACTTTACAATTAACTATTCTAATGAGTCGAATCAAGATAATCGAAACACTTGGAGTACTTTTTAAAATATTTAGCACATATGGGGGTAATAATGTTGTTCATCCCCATTACTCCATAACACTAGTACTTTACCCATGAGTCCCAATCGTCCCAAAAAAATATGTACAAGGATATGACTCGACTTAGCAACCATGTAATCAATTAGATAATTAACTAAGGGTTTAAACAAATGTTGTAACAATAATGCACTAAAAATGAGTGCACACAAGGTAGGCTAGGGCGATTTGGGTGCACATTTAAGTGGGGTGTAAACAAATTCTTCCTTTAAGTAAAATGCTTAAAGGTCGAAGCGAAAAGATAGGCTCTGAGGGGTGTACTAGGGGTATCGTGTACCAAAAATGGGTACAACGCAAAGGGTGTGGGAGAATTACTTGACCAATGTAGCCAAAGTAATTATAACAAAAACACGGGTGTAAAACAATGAGTTAATCCTAATGCCTCTTATCATGTAGTAAATCTAACTACACGAATGTAGTCTCACTTGTGGCCTCGGAATGGTCCTAACGCAAGTTCTAGAATCTAAATGCTACCGGTACACACATCATAGCATAAATGCTTTTCCTACCAATTCTAGGGGCGAACCTTACATATTTGGGGGTGGAAAATTTTTTAGTGGTACGGTTTTTGTGCTATTCATATAACTCCTATCCATGAGACGCTCATTAAGATCAAAGTTTCACTCCTATATGTCGTAAAAAAATTTAAATTTGGCACTAAAATTGCCCTAACAGGTATTTATCTCAGTTTTATTACACATCTACCATCAAACAAACAAAAATCAAGTGCAATTGCATTCTCTAAAGTATCGTATTTTTACCCCCCCCCCTTACACTTAAGATGAACATTGTCCCCAATGTTCAAATAACAAAATGTAAAAGTAATAAGGTAAACGAATAAAATCAAATACTCCCCTGATTCGTTTGGTGGATAAAGAGGTAACATGGTTAGATCTTCTTCCAAGAGAATGTATAAGCTCCAAGACTAATGCAATGCCAAAAGATTGATTCCACATACATCTCCTTTTCCAAAATAACCTGTTAAACCTGAGAAAACAAACACGAAAACCTGCATAACATCGGCGGGATAAATTCTATATAAGGATATAATGCTTGTGGAATGATAATTTTGCAGATTCCTGGAGTTTATAAGTTAGAGATTTAATAAAAACTTTTTATGAAAACCAAACTTGCAAAAATTTCAGAAAATTAACACCTGACGCCGTCAGGTTGTAATGCCTGACGCCGTCAGAAATGATCTGACAGAATTCTCATGTTAAGTTTCCGGAAAATTTCTGGAAAAACCTATACATTACTTCCTGGAAATCCTGCAAAATATCATTATGACTCTATAAAAGCATTTGACTCAAATAAATACTAATATGTATGTTAATTTATTATTATTACGATTCATGTTCATTTGTTCTAATAAACCGATTTGGATTTCCCTTACACTTAACTTTTGCAAAATACCTTTATATGTAGTTAAGACGAAGTTAAAAACAAGATAAAGCATTTTCACAATTTAGTTTTGAACATGAATCAATAATAATAAAAATTAAACATAAATACGGAAACAAATAAAATCAAACAAACAAATAAATAAATAAACACACAAAGCAAATAAAGCTTGGGTTGCCTCCCAAGAAGCGCTTTTCTTTATTAACGAGTCTTGTAGCTAGACTCAAAGTCACGTACATTACGTGACTCCATCATTGGTCACGGTTCCTAGGCCATTCTCCTTTGATTCTCTATCATAATCACTTTCATAGTAAAGGTATTTCGGGTCCTCGAGATCAAAAGGATTGTTTTGGTATTTAGAACTAAGCGCCTTCTCATGCTTAAAGAATCCACTTGACAGGTCAAAAGTTTCCTTACATCCCCTTCTCACATCATCATCACATAACACGAGTTGGGAACTTAACCCATCGAGCCCTCCATAATCAATCTCCTTGAATTCTCTCATCTTGTAAGGCGTTTGGTATGAGATTTCCCTAATCCCATCGGTGAAAGTCATGATCCCATTGAGCTCGTCCACAACCAAGCTTGTGGCCTTGCAAAAAGGTGCCCCAAAAACAACTTGTGATAACCTGGGATCGATGTACCTTTCGATATTATCGACGATTGCGAAGCTCATAGTGAATGTCATATTTCCTACAAACACCAGTACATCATTATCTATGCCAATGTCATCCTTCCCTTTATGAATCATTCCCCATCTGCAAATGTTGTTATAATGAAACAAGGACATCACATTTTTGGGTAAACATGTGTCAATGTAAACATTATAAAAATGCTTATGACCAATCATGCACGGTATTTTGAGATTATTCGGATCACGTCGCTTAATTCGGCCAGGCCTTCTACCGTGTAGCCCCCATGTTTTGCCAGTTGCTGATGGTTGATACTCATACACTTCTTCACAGCCATCCCGAAAAATCACTTTCCTGACACCATCGGTAAATAATGCACTACTATCATCCTCATCGAGTATTACTCCCGTTGCTTTTATGAATGGTTTGCCTAGAACAAGGCTAGTTAAGGATGGGCTGATGATAGAGTTCATGTTATTAAATACAGTTAGCTCGATATGAAAGAAGAACTTTTCTATCACAATTGGTACCCTTCTTATTACCCCGATGATATTAAACCCTTCATATTTGACCTGTTTGGTGAAGGCTTCGTTATATAGAGAAAGGGATATTGCATTCATAGAAGAGTTGGGGTTTATGTAGGCATCTTTTATAAACTTTTTCCGAGTGGTGCAAGATATCTTAAAGACTCTGGGAGCGCCATCCTCTATTCTCTCTCCAAATCCCATAGGCAACTTTGCTGTGCCCCTCTCAAGTTCCTTCACCAGGGGGCGGTCTAGCGGTCCTGGGAGCCCATGAGGCATTTCGGATTTCTCTTCCGAGCCCTTCTCACCACTCACCTCTCTTGTACTTGAGTCCTTTGGTGAGTCTAGATAGTCGCCGGGCGCCTCGGGGTTCTTTTCGGGAACTTCACCCTCCATTTCATTGTCCACATTCTCGGTTGATTGTTGGTCCAGATTGGGTTCAGGAATAGGTATTGTTGTAATGGTGTTCACGAAGTGGAGTGGTTTTGAAGGGGTATGAGCATCTCTAGTTTCTTTTTCGTTTTGTGATATGTGTTTGAAGAGTTTACTAGGGTGCTTGATTTTTACAGGAGGGGGTGTTTGGTGAGTCACCGTGACAGATTTGATCTCATTAACTCGTGCCAACTCACAAGTTGACCTGCCAGCAATGCGATCATTGATAACTTTTAACAAGTTATCAACCTTGTTGTTCATATCAACTTGCTGTTGTCTGAATTGATTTTCAAGTTTGGAGAGCTGTGTTTCTTGAGAGAGAATGAATTTTTGCAGTGATTCCTCGCGATTTTGTTGTTTATGCGCATGTTGATGAGGATAATGTTCAGACCAGGTGAGTGGGGGAGAGTCATTGAATGATACGCTTCGAGTTTGGTTCCAACTAAAATTTGGCTTACTCTTCCATGCCTCATACCTATCTTCGGAATTCTTGGGTCCATAATTAGTGGTGAGCCACTTATCTCCCGCCTTATCGATTCGCGAGGATGCGAATTCTTTGAAAGCCTGTTTGGGGAGTTCCATGCAGTCATGAGTGTCGTGGGGACCACTACATAATTTACACGAAGAAGTGATTTTGTTCACTTGGCCTAAGGGTTTAGGAGCCTCGTAGGATTTCATAAGAAACTTGACTTGGTCTTCAAGTTCTATGATCCTACGGTCAGAAGTGCTTGAATTGTTCGAAGGCAAAGATATTGCCCTGACCGTTTTATTCAAATCACGGGGATCACTCCAAATTTTGTTGTCATAAAGAGCAAGATCTTCTAGGAGAGCCCATGATTGTTCCGCACTTAGATCACGTAGCTTACCACCGGCCGATTGGTCAATGGTTTGCCTCGTGGAGAGATTGATATGGTCATAGAAGATTTGGACTTGGAGCCAAAGTTCTATGCCATGGTGAGGGACTTTTTGGAGTAAGTCCTTGAATCGATTCCATGCCTCGTAGAGGGTTTCGCCTTGACGTTGTTGGAACATCAAGATATCATTCCTTAGCTTGGTAGTCCTTCCCGGTGGGAAAAACTGAGCAAGGAAACGAGTGGTGAGATCATCCCAAGAGGTGATGGATCCTGCGGGTAGACGCTCTAGCCATTGACTAGCTTGGTCCCGCAGAGAGAATTGAAAGAGACGCAGTCGGGTCGTCTCTCGAGTGGCAACATCAAGGTCTATGGAATCAACGATTTTGAGAAAGTCCTTGAGATGTTGATTAGGATCTTCAGAACGAAGTCCATGGAATGCGCATCCGCTTTGCGCCAACCGGATGGTGTCGGATCGCAAGGGTGTGACATTGGCTCCTTGAGTGAGCTCAATGGTGTTTCGATAGCCATGGTGGCTAGGACGGGAGTAGTCTCCTAAGGTACAGGCTCTAGGAGGTGGGTGTTGTTGTGGTGGTGGGTTGTTGGGATCAAGGATATTACCACCTTCCATGATGTCGTATGGTAATGGTTACGAACAAAGAAACGAAGAAAAAAGATAGACTAAAGAAAAACCTAGAAAAATAAAATAAAAATCTCACTAGAAAAGAATCTAGTGAGTAGACCTAATAAAATAAAAAATTCAACCTAAACAATAACTATTCCCCGGCAGCGGCGCCAAAAACTTGATGCGAGGTTTTGCGACCTTACAACAGGTTTTACCTCTCGAGGGATCTCAAGAGGCTTACAACCCCACCAGGCAGTGTACCTGACCGATGTAGTATAGTGTAGTGGTAAGTACGGGGGATTGATCGTTCTCCACAGGGAATAGTGTCGTTAGGATTGAAAAACTACTCTAATAGGTCTAAGGGTGAGGGAAGATTCTTTTTGTATTTTTATGTTTTTATGAAAGCAAGTAAAATCTCGGGTTTGGATGAGTGGGCGGAATTAGTTGCAAGTCAACTAACCCAAATAACTACAAATGCAAATAAAATAAATAAATGAAAATGAAAAGAGTTGTGAAACTTATGTGGAGAGAAATGTGTTTACTTAGATTTCCTTACTCCCTAACTATCTTTTACCGGTTGATTAGTGTGTATTAATTGCGTGGATGACGGGTGTATTCCTTAATACCAATCGTGGGGTGGCGTACGTACTTCCCCAACTCTACAAGCTCCTACTTCACTCCTATGTCGAGCCGGCTAAGAAGCTCCTAACATGGGATCACTAGAATTCGCTCATGCATTAAATACAACCATAAAAACCTAGTACGCATTGGTTCATGTTTCTTAAGACGTTCAAGCAAATTACCGAATAGGAAGTTAGCTAGTTTTCTTAAGCCTAACATCGATAAACAATCATCCAATACAATTAATAACACACTAACAACTAATAATCAATAGTTAGGTTTCATTAGATCTAAGCAAACACAAGATAAATCTAGCCTAGCATGTTAATTAAAAGACAAGAACAAGATATAATCAAACAACACATAGACATATTGATTGATTAAATGATAACTTATCTTCAATTAAACATGGGAGATCCAAGGGTATGAAAAACCCTTAAAAATGGCAGAAATTCGTCTTAGGGTTTCTCCTCACAAAGTTGCACACTAATGACAAAAAATTGTAAAACTATATATAGAGTTTAAGGGCTGACAGCGTCACGTTATAGGACTTGACGCCGTCACCTCGCCGTGTCTAGGGTTCCCGGATGGCCTTCTTGACGCCGTCCCTCTTTAGTGCTCCAAAATCCGTTCTGGCCTATCAAGGCTTGATGCCATCAGAAATGGTCTTGACGCCGTCCCTCTTTAGCTTAAACCGTGATGGCCTTGATCACCTCAAAGGGTGACGCCGTCAGACTTTACATTGCAAAACTCCCTGGCTTATCATGTGTATTTTTCATATCCACCTCTTTTTGCCAATCCGTGACGCCGTCTGGAACAATCCCTGACGCCGTCAAAGGTACTTTTCTAGCCGATTTTGAGACTTTGTCGTTTTCTTCACTTTTATGCTCCAAAAACGTCCAAAATGCTTCCTTTTCCAGATTTCTTCTCCAAAGTACCTAAAATGACAAAAGGAACGATTTAGGGAAATATTTGATCAAATAAATACGATTTAGGGCTTAAATGACCCCCTAAAAGCGGTACACTTTTCGCTTCATCAAATATTCTATCATAAGCTTGGCAAGTATACGCATCTCCCCCACTAAAGCCAAGGAATAACGAGTCTAAAGCGGTAAAAAGGGTTTGTAGGTTAAGGGTTAATAATTCTTCTTAATCTCTATCGATCTCAAATTCCAGAAAAGGCGACAAAATCACAAATACATGATCGAATCCACGAACACGATACTTGCAATCGCTCAAATCCTTAACTCGAATAGGCTAAAGATAGGACCAAGTAATCTTTACCAATAATATTATATCAGAAAGGGCGACAAAATCATAAATACATAGCCGAATCCACGACTACGATACTTAAGATTGCTCAAATCCCTAATCTCAATAAATCAAAGGTTTGGATAAAGAATAATATAGGGTATGGATAATATTTGGGATACAAATTGGTGTAAAATGAAAAATAAACAAAATAGATAAATTAAAATCCTAAGTGTGGTAAATTGCTATCCCAACCATCCCATGAATAAGACTCATATCATTGAATAACTCACGCTTTAACACTTGAAACACACGCTTTAGGTAGACATGAATTATACTCAACAAGATCTCAATCAAAGAATAACCTTAGTTGGCGTTCCCATAACGGCCAACTCTCATTCAATCCATAAATATAATATACAACAACTAGTGGTGATATCGACCACTTAATACAAAACTTTACATAAGTTATTTAAACAAACATCCAACTTTTTCTTTCTTTTTCTTTTCTATTTTTTCGATTTTTTTTTTTTTTTTTTTTTTTTTTTTTTTTTTTTTTTTTTTTTAACTTGAAACATAAACATAGATGTGTAAAATTTCACCGCATCACTATAACGATAACTCTGGATAATCTTACCATACTTTTCATGACTTCAGAAATAATGGTAATAGTGAAAGTAGTAAACACACGAAAAACAAGACTCAAAGATATACAATATTTACTTTCACTCCAATTGCATTGTGCAATTTCCCGACCTAACCATAGATAATGAATTACGCACGCGAACACAGGTAATGTAAGGAAACACACTTTGCCTAAAGCAATTAACCAACCACGGATTTTAATCTGCAGGGTAGGCTAAGGTGTAAGGGTGTAACGAAACATTATAACAAAGGTGTAAGAAACGAAAGGAATGGCTCTGAGTGTTTTTCTAGGGGTATCTTACTCTAAAAGTGAGAGTAACAAAAGGTTTATACGGGGGTTAACTAACCAGTGTAGTTAGTTAATATCACATAACATATAAAGGCTATTTGGGTGTAATCCTAGAAATTTACCAATTTAGACAAGTCATTCCAATTATATAGATAATACTTATTATGGTGGTCTCGAATAGTATACAAGCCAAGTTCTAAAGTTTACAAGTCACCGGCACACTCATAGATTTGTGAATTTTTGAAAAGTTCACAATTTTTGAAAATAACGTCATGTGTGCAGCTATGTAATTTAGACTTTAAACAAAATCATGCTAAAAATTTTTAATTTTGATATATTAAGCGCATTTTAAGCATATTTTGAAAAAGTTTAGGACAAGTAAGTGTTCTAATTCTCCAATCCCCCCACTTAAGTTAAACAACGTCCTCGTTGTTTGTATCAAAGGTTAAAAACTGGAAAATAAAAGAATTAGAACAGAAAAACTCCCCTGAGATTTGCTCGGTATGATCCTCCATTATTTGTATAAGAGCAAAAATCATCTTTCTTGTGGATGAGAACATTTAAGCTTCATATTTGATGTATCCACAGGAAATGCAGGAATCTATAATATCATCAAGACTTTAACACACCTGAGTTAAGAAAGTTCAAACTTGCATAATACATTAGTAGTTAGAAAAAATAAAACTTAAAAATTAAACTGAAAATCATCAGGTCAGTCGATACGCCGTATCATATGGCAGAAGATACGCCGTATCGAGCCTGGAATAAATACGAATCAGAATAAAAGATGCGTCGCATTCTTAACCAGGGATGCGCCGCATTAAAATACTGACAGAAAGTTTTAAAGTTAAAAATAAAAATGCAGAAAATAAAGTAAGATATGACCAGTGCAGTAGATGCGTCGCATATAAGGATTGAGATGCGCCGTATCTTCTGCGGGCCTGACTGACTCGACACAAAACAGAAAGGTAAAAATTTTCGGGTTGTCTCCCGGTCAGCACTTGTCTTTATTCCAGAGTCTTCAAGTTAGACTCACGTTCAGCTCTTTAATTTCGATCACTGAAAGAGTCGGAAGCATCGCGCTCCCTCATCGCCAATCCAGTAATATTGAACACTCCTTGCTCGTCCTTAATTTCCACGCCATTCTTCTTTAGTATCTGTATAAACAAAGTTCTGTCCCTTCCGGGCAGAGATGACAAAATGATAGACGGGAAATCCTTATTATTATATAGGCATAAATATGCAAGGTGGGGTGGTAGTTCAATAAACACATCATTTTTCAAATTTGTATTCTCAACTATCCTCCTACGTTTGTTAATTACTACGCAATCATACCACTCATCATCAGAATTATTAACAATATCGCGTCTAAGTTCGGTAGGTACATTAAGGTCAATAAATTCCTCGAAGTTCTCATGATTAGGATTAGTTGAGTTGTTTTGAATCAATGTTTCTCCCATAAGCCTAGCTTCTAGATCGAGGTCCATACGTTCTCTTAATCCTAGCACATAGACGCCTCTAATTATGCTTTTAACAGGATCTTGGCACTTATAGACTAGTTTATTATTCCCTACCTTTAATGAGATTTTTCTTTTAAACACATCAATCTTAGCATGGGCGGTAGACAAGAAAGGTCTTCCAAGGATTAAAGGAATCTTAACATCCTCGGGCATATCTAATATAACAAAGTCTACAGGGAAAACAAACTTCTCAATCTTAACTAGTACATTTTTAGCAATCCCTTCAAGTCGTTTTACCGTTTTATCAGCCAATTCAATAAGCAACTTAGTTGGTGCTAATTTTCCTAGTCCTAGGATAGTGAATGTCTTAAGGGGCATTACACTAACGCTAGCTCCTAAGTCAGCTAACACATTATTGAAAGATATATCATTAATTGAACAAGGTAAAGTAAAACTTCCTGGGTCCTTTTCTTTATGAGGCAAGGCATGTAAGTCGGTTGCAGAGCTCTCTTCTTTCATTGTAGCCTTGATCTCTTCTTCAATCTTTGTCTTTTCTTTGAGTAGCCTCCTTAAACTGATTGAAGAATTAAAGAAAAATTCGGGCTTTGCAGCATCATTACCATTCATCGATCTTCTAGGTATGTTAGATGTGACTTCTTCAGTGGTGCTTATGGCCTTGACATGATCTCTTGGGTTGGTTTCAGTTGAGCTAGGTAAACTTCCGTATCCCCTTTCTTGAAGAACTTTGCTCATTTGTCCAATTTGTTGTTCCAATGCTTTGATCGAAGCTCCTTGATTTCTTGTAATAGTATCCGTTGAAGCTCGGATTTCTTTGATCATAGCAGTGTTCTCTTCATGTCTTTTAGCAGCATCGGCCATAATTTGCTTTAAAGTGTCATCTAAATTCTGCCTCCTTTCTTGATATGTGGGATTAAAGTTGTTCTTTTGATAGTATCCCGGAGTAGCTTCCCTAAATCTTCCTGAAGGTCGGAATGGTTGTCCAAATTGTATGTAGTATGCTTCTTCAAAAGTCTCACTTTCATTCTTATTAGGGCAATCTTTAGTGTAGTGAGGTCCTTCGCATTTTTCACATCCAACTTGGGCAGCATACACTTTTTCATCACGCTTCTTCATCTCTCTACTAATTTTATCCAATTGAGCTTGAATTGCAGCAAACCCGTCAAAATTAGTGCTGCTCTTAGATCTAGTAGAGGTCCCATCGTGTCATTTTTGAGAATGATCAGCAGCTTCTTGGATAGCTTTCCTAGCATTGGCTGCACTCATTTGAGGCACAGCTCCCTTAGCATCAAAAATTTGTCTAGTAGGCACGTCCAATCCTTGATAGAACAATATTATCTCCTGCATTTCACTTAGATAATGTTGAGGGCATTTCATCAATAGGTCTTTAAATCGTTCCCAAGCTTGATAAAGAGTTTCATCAGGCTCTTGCTTGAAACTGTTGATAGCCTCCATCTTTTTAGCGGTTTTAGCAGGTGGACAATATCTTTTCAGGAATTTGCTCTTCAAATCTTCCCATGTTGTGATTGAACTAGCAGGTTCATTCCTTAGCCACTTATTAGCAGCTCCTTTAAGCGAGATTGGAAAGATCCTTAGCATAAGTTGATCGTCAGAGACTCTTTCTGTAGTAAACAAATCTGCAATCTCGAGGACCTTTTCAACATGTTCATTAGCATCTTCATGTTCTGATCCACTGAAAGCATTTTCTCTTAGCTCCTTGAGAAACTGACCCTTCAACTCAAACTTTGACTTTTCATCAAACTTTGGTCTAGCAACTCCTGAAGTGTAATCAGCACGGGTTTTGTTCATGTATTCCTCCATAGTAGTATTTTCCGCCATTGCTTCTGTTTCTTCTTCCTCTTTCTCTTCAGAAAAATAATCAAGCTCGAATGCACTTCAGATATCAAAGCTTTTTGTGTTGAAAAGCCTTTTAAGCGAATGAAAGGCTCGTTCAGGATCTTCAAAAGGTGTAATCAAGTTCTTAGTTGAACTCCTGGTCATGCACTTCCTGAAACTATCACAAAAGCATCAGTAGGGTATGTTCAAGAAAGTAATATATCAGAAAATCAACAACGAAAACGGAATACGAAAAATTAAAGTTACTGATATCTGCAGATGATGCGCCGTATCCAGAAAGTTGGATACGCCGTATCTTAAAATCGTTAAAATTTAATCAGACTTTTATTCAGAAAATAGATACGCCGCTTATAATCTAGAATGCGCCGTATCAGTTAAATTATCAAAAATCAATTATATTTATCAAAATTGAATGCGTCGTATTAACAAAAGTTAATGCATCGTATTAACAAAAGTTAATGCGCCGTATTTTCTTTACGTTTCAAAATACAAGATTTTTTATTCAGAAGATGCGCCGTATCGATAAAAATCGATGCGTCGTATCTGTTTAATAATTCGAAAACTGTTTTTAATTTAAATAATAGATACGCCGTATCTGCAAAAACAGATGCATCGTATAGCGTTATCGTTTAGAAAAATTTCTTATTAAAAACAGAATACGCCGTATCTTGGGGAAAGATGCGCCGTACTTGAATTTATTAAACGCGTTGTATTTTATAAAAATTAAATGCAATACGCCGTATCTGTGAAAACAGATGCGCCGTATCGTTTGAATTAGCACAGTACAACAATAGCAGTATGCAGAAAAACAGAAAAAAAAAATAAAAGCAAAAATAAAAACAAGCAAAAAGAAACAAAAATTAAACACACAAAAACAGAAAATATGCAAATAATACAATGAATGCAAATTAACTAATATACAACGGAGTTAGTGGTTAGAATTAAAAAAAAATTAAAACCTAATTAAAATACTAATCAAATTAACAGATAATAACAATTCACTCTACGGCAACGGCGCCAAAAACTTGATGCGTGTGCTTGTTATGCTCTAATTTTTATACCCACGGTATGTCGTTGTGGTTTTAGCAGTATTCAAGTTTTAAATTTATATTTAGCCGACTTATCAATAACACACACTTTAACGAGCAGTGTACCCGGTCAGTATGAATATAATGGTAAGTAGAGTGTCGATCACTAAGAGTGGAACGTATTATCTAGTTATTCTAATCAGTATTTTAATATCTTAAGTTAGCTATACAACTAATCTAACGCAAGGGGGTTTCAGCCTGAGAGACTGGCACAGTTTGGTTATGATTAAATATAAACTAAACTAATAGGCACGAATCAGCGATTAGCACACACGTACACAGATAGATACTTGAGACAATAAGAAGACCTGTCCTGATAGTTAAGTAGCTTGTCACTTGTTTTATTGCTAGTTTTATATGAAGTGTATGTAATTAACCCTTTCTCGTTGGCTATAATCTTATCGGCGAGTAAACCCTTAATGATTACTTATGTCTATCCTACTTACCCTTTCTTCCTACTTTTCTACAGATGATAGAATGCATAGGCGATAAAATAAATAGGCGAGGACAGAGGCATGGCGACCCGATCAATGCTCAGCTAGACACAGAGGTTATCAATGCACTAATAAAAGTCACCAAAGACATCAACATATAAACTTTAATTAATGGGAAAGCAATTTTAAGGGGTGCCCATGGTTTTTCGTAGTCACATGGAATCGGCCCATCAATCCTGATGAATTAAAGTGTACTAATACAATAAAACAAAACTACTTAATGAATTGAATACATGCAGGACCTTCTTACAGCTCTTGTATCTTCGCTTAGGGTGTGTCTTGTGCTGCTACTTCGTCTGAATTCGGCCTAGGGTTTCTTCTGTCTCGTACTTGGTATATTGCACGAACCCATAAATTCGTCTGACTTTGGGGTATTTATAGTTTCTGTCTGAGGGTTAGATGCGGCGCATTGAATAAGTAGATGCGGCGCATTGACTTAACTTCGCGTGGGGTCCAAGATTAATATATTCAGGAATATTTGTACACCGCCAGAAGATGCGGCGTAACTCCATTCTTGTATGCGGCGCATGTCCTTTGCCGTCTTGGATTATAACTTGTGAAATCTTGATAGTGATGCGCCGTATATAATAAGTAGGATGCGGCGTATCTGGAGCAGAATGGTCTTGATCTTGTACATTTCAGTAGACTCTTAACTTCTTGGTTGTTTTGCTCCATAATTAGTCCAAAATCGCCAAGTTTCACATAGTACTTGTTTTTACCTGAGAATTACAAAAGTAAACATTAACGTATCAATTCTCACAGATAATATAATAAAACAAGTCAAATAAATAGGATAAATGATGGTAATAAAATGTACTTATTTGAGTTCATCAGACTACCATCCCGTTTCCTTTATTTTTGTTTAAGTCAAAATAGTGTCTTGAAAAATCCAAAAAGAGTTAGTAGTTAGCGAGTCGAGTTGAGTCTTGGCTTAGAAACGCCTCATTGTACATGTAATTGACTAAGATAATTGAATTGCCACCAGTAAAATTCCCTATATCCAACAAAACTGTGTTTTTCCATAACCTTACACCAAATGTTACAACCCTTTAAAAGACCTCTTTGATAGTTTATCCTAGGTGCTTACGCCAAAGTGGAGGTTTGATCCGTTCCCAAGCCTATGGTAATCTATGTGCTATGACAGGTAGAGAGTGTTTTATTTTCCCGTTTCCATATGTTATATAACTTTATACACCCGAGAGATGTGAGAATCCAAACATTTTATGTGAGGTGCTAGTAAATAATTTTCGTGCTTATTACGACTAACATGGAACAATTGTATGTTGTAATTACTTTTATATTAATGTTAAATGACCCCTAACTTATAAATTGATTAGGATAAAAGCACATTTTCTTGGTGACAAGCAAATCCCAAGTGTAGGGATATTTGATAAAGATTTATTTGGTACCTTTTTAAGAGGTCATTTAAGCCTAAAATCGTATTAATATGATCAAATATTGCCCTAAATCGTTTCTTTTTTTCATTTTAGGTACTTGGGACGGAAAATATTGAAATTTGCATGTTTTGGGCTTAAAATGAAAAGAAAAGTGAAGAAAACGACCAAGTCTCAAAATCTGTCAGACAAGGGAGTCTAACGGCGTCATACTCTACCAAGTGACGCCGTTACTTGTTACTGAAGATGGATTTTTGGTGAAAAATTAACAAGCGACACCCTAGTGAATTCTGAAGACTCTACAACCTGACAGCGTCAGGTGTATTTTGAAGACTAGAGCCACGTACAAAGTTAACAAGAGACGGCCCATAACATTTACAAAGGGAAGGCGTCAAGACCTTCATGACGGAGTCAAAGATTATAAGTGACGCCGTCACAACGGCGACTTTCACTAGACGAAACCCTAATGACGGTGAGCTGACGATGTCACAACCTATAAGGTGACACCGTCAGTATTGTAAAACTATATATATTTTCTTATGTTTTTCATAATTCGTGTAACATCTTGGAGTATCACTTAGGGAACGATTTTCTGATGAAGCGAAAAGTGTACCGCTTTTAGGGGGTCATTTAAGGCCTAAATCGTATTTATTTGATCAAATATTGCCCTAAATCGTTCCTTTTGTCATTTTAGGTACTTTTGAGAAGAAATCTGGAAAAGGAAGCATTTTGGACGTTTTTTAAGCATAAAAGTGAAGAAAACGACAAAGTCTCAAAATTATGCTGGAAAGTACCTTTGACGGCGTCAGGGATTGGTCCAGACGGCGTCACGGCTTGGCAAAAAAGGTGGATATGAAAATTACTCATGATAAGCCAGAGAATTTTGCATGAAAAATCTGACGGCGTCACCCTTTAAAGTGATCAAGGTCGTCACGGCTTAACTTAAAGAGGGACGGCGTCAAGCTCATTTCTGACGGCGTCAAGCTTTGATAAGCCAGAGCGGATTTTGGAGGTCTAAAGAGGGACGACGTCAGGAAGGCCATCCGGGAACCCTAAAAGCGACGAGGTGACGGCGTCAGGATCTATAACGTGACGCCGTCAGTCCTTAAACTCTATATATAGTTTTGCAATTTTTTGTCATTAGGGTGGAACTTATTGTGTGTAATTTTGGAGGAGAAACGCTAAGACGAATTTCTGCCATTTTTAAGGGTTTTCATACCCTTGGATCTCCCATGTTTAATTGAAGATAAGTAATCGTTTAATCATTCAATATGTCTATGTGTTGTTTGATTATATCTCGTTCTTGTCTTTTGATTAACATGTTAGGCTAGATTTATCTTGTGTTTGCTTAGATCTAATGAAACCTAGCTATTGATTATTGGTTATTAGTGTGTTATTAATTGTTTTGGATGATTGTTCATCGATGTTAGGCTTAAGAAAACTGGCTAACTTCCTATTCGGTAACTTGCTTGAACGTCTTAAGAAACATGAACTAATGCGTACTAAGGTTTTTATAGTTGTATTTAATGCATGAGCGAATTCTAGTGATCCCATGTTAGGAGCTTCTTAGCCGGCTCGACATAGGAGTGAAGTAGGAGCTTGTAGAGTTGGGGAAGTACGTACGCCACCCCACGATTGGTATTAAGGAATACACCCGTCATCCACGCGATTAATACACACTAATCAACCGGTAAAAGATAGTTAGGGAGTAAGGAAATCTAAGTAAACACATTTCTCTCCACATAAGTTTTACAACCTTTTCATTTACTGTTATTTTATTTTATTTGCATTCGTAGTTATTTGGGTTAGTTGACTAGCAACTAATTCCGCCCACTCTTTCAAACCCGAGATTTTACTTGCTTTCATAAAAAAATATAAAAATACAAAAAGAATCTTCTCTCACCCTTAGACCTATTAGAGTAGTTTTTCAATCCTAACGACACTATTCCCTGTGGAGAACGATCAATCCCCCGTACTTACCACTACACTATACTACATCGGTCAGGTACACTGCCTGGTGGGGTTGTAAGCCTCTCGAGATCCCTTGAGAGGTAAAACCTGTTGTAAGGTCGCAAAACCACGCATCATTTTCTCAGCTTTTATAATGGTTTTATAGTCCCCAAAACACATGTTTCATTGAAGATAAGTTATCCTTTTAATAATTCAATATGTCAATGTGTTGTTTGATTACTTGTTTCTCTTTTCTTCACTTTAACATGCTAGCTTAAGTTAATTAGTGTTTGCTTAGATATAATGAAACCTAGTTATTGATCATTGATTTGTCGTCTCTTGTTTAATTGATTGCCTAGCGTTAGGATAAGAAAACTAGCTAGTTTCTTATATGTGTTAGCTTTAACGTCTTATAAAACGCAACCATAGAGTGCATTATTGGTTTTTCTTGTTGTATTTATTGCGTGAATTGCGGCTTGTAGATCCTAGAAAACTTAATAGACTTTAAGGATTTTAGGGGAGACTAATGTCCATAGAGTTGGGGACTTTGGCACCTCCCCACGACCAATATTAAGGAATACAACGCTTCAATTAAAACAAGGACGTGTCAATTCGACAAATCAATAGGAGATAACTCGGGAGTAAGGATATCTAAGTTAAGACACTTTCCCTATCATAAGAAGTTACCAATTTACTTTTCTCGCATATTAATTTAATTAGTTTTATTATTAGCTTTGTTTTAGTTAATTAGTAGCTAAACCGCCCACTCTTCAAACCCTGAGAATTTTACTTGCTTTCATAAAATATAAAAACACAAAAAGAATCATCCCTTACCTTTAGACCTATCTCGACATACACTTTGAGCTAACGACACTATTCCCCTAGAGAACGATCAATCCCCCGAGTCTTACCTATACTACATTGCAACGATTAGGTACACTGCCTATGAGAATTGTAAAACAACTTGTGAGGTTCGCAATCCCCACATCACAACCCTTCTGGTACTCTTTCTCATTTAACTACCAACCTCTTAGGTTGAATGTGACTCCATTGGTTGACTTGGTCCTGCATCAGCTTCAGTTGGTTCAACATCTGCAGCACCCTCAGTTCTTGCCTTTCTCCTATGCTTTCTTCTTTCTTGGACCTGTATATGCTCTTTTGTTATGACTGTCTATACCACATTGACTACAAGTGACAGTCTTTCCCGTTTTATAAAACTTCCCCTCCTTGACCATTTACTTCAATGCATTCTTAGTCATCTCATATTTGGTCACTCTCCTCTTCTTCCTTGGTCTGCCAATGGGAACATGATGGTGTGGGGGCAATAGGATATTAGGGTTGCTGCACTTGGGCAAATATTTACTGTTTGTAACACATTCAATCTTATGCTTGTATGTCTCCTTCCATGTTTTTAGCCAATATGCTTGATGGACCTAATCCTTAGGTATACCTACCTCCCTGTAACACCCCAACCCGACAAGGGTAAAGATATCACAAAAATGGTTTCATATCAGATCAAAACAAAGCATACATTTACAGTAATACAAAAATCTCAAAGGTTACAAATGAAATATGAAATTACAAGGTTACAAATGTGAAAACAAATTCTAAAAATATAATATCTTCTAATCAACTCTAATCCAGAATAACTATCAAGTCTTCTAAGTCCAAGGTACTCTCCACTCATTCCCAGCTCCCTACTAAACCTGCCGCAGGAAAAGAAATGCGGCTGAGCTTAAAAAGCCCAGTGAACAGATATATATAAACGAAAACGAAAGCAAAAGGAAACGAACATATATGGTATAGTGCAATGGAATAACATAAGGTATAGACAAAGGTACAAAGTAAGAAAGGGAAAGAGAAGGTCAGTAATCCACCACGAGCCCAAACAAATCAAATATAGTAACCATCAGTAACCATAGAGGAGCGACCTCTCAAATATGTGAAGGACGTGTTTAGCACACAGCATCAATCACCAAATCAAATCAAATCAAATCATGATATATCCCTCGAAACAAAACAAATCTAGGATGCATCCATACGCCCCCCAAACAAATAATCCTGGCCAATATAAATAATAAAGCGTGCATGTAGTAGCAAATGGGGATGGTGTGGAACATCACTCAACCACACTAGAGTCATGCCATCGGTGCATTAATGACATGGCCATGTTACCTTCATGACTAGGAAACAAATTTTTGCTCGGGTATCAAACTAAAGGGTCAAAGGTCAAAGGTCCAAATCATAGCAAAGGTTCAAATAGTCAAAGTCATCGAATCATAGTCAAAGTCCAATATCAAAGGTTCATATCAAAGGTTCAAATGCCAAAGGTTCATATCAAAGGTTCAAATGCCAAAGGGTCATATCCCATATCCATGTCAAATGAGTCCAAACGAACTGATAAAAGGTTCATAATCAAATGGTTCATTTAAAGAAATATTTATCAAATGGTTTTCATAAAAGTGATCTTATTAACTGTTTTCACAAAAGTAGTCTTTAAAAGTAATTTTCATAAAAGTTTAGTAAGATTCCAAATAAATGTGGTATTGCATATTTCATAAACATCATTTTAAAAATAGTTTTCCTCAAAACATTTCCATGTTATAAAGTATCAAGTGTCTCGAATACTAATATCACAAGGTAACGAACGAATATCAAATGAATCATTATAGAGGCTCAAAGCAAAAGGGTCATATCGAACATCAAAGTCAAAACGAATCAAACAAACGAACCAAAGTGTTGGGGAACATAGCAATGGCTTAGGGAATCTTAAAACGAATCAAGATCAATGAGTCATGAGAGGGAAAACACCCTTACTGAAAAAGGGTAGAATATATGTACCTTATACCGCACGTGCAAACATATCTAGAAATATAAAGACTGGAAGCGAACTCCACCTTCGGCGAATCTACACGTATACATGATCGTCTTATTATTAATAACTTATTTAATTCAGATTACTCATTTTAGTCGGCTTTCCATTTTCAGTAACCTTCCATATTTAGTATCTTTCTATATTTAGTAACTTAAGGTTCATAATGTCATTCACATAAGTTTAGGGTTCATAGTGTAGTTTTCATAAGTTTAAGGGTTCATTATGCAATTGTAACAAGTTTAGGGATTTAGTGTCATTATGGTGAGATTAGGGTGTAAAATGTAAATATTATCAAGTTACATGTTTTCATCAGTTAAGTCCCTTAGTTTTAGAAAAATGACAATTTAGACCCTTTAGTTTAGAAAATAAACACATTACACCTTTTAAAACCCCTTTTACGCTTTTTACAAATTTTACACATGAACTGGTCCTGTTTAGTCGAATTTATTAACCATATAAGAACTCCGAAATAAAATTCCCAAAAATTACCACATATACCTCAACGCCTTAAGTATTTTATATAATTTTTCCAGATTTTATTAGCTAGTATAACCACGAATGAAAAATCCATTTCTACAACATGTCCCCGAATCGTATCTGATGAAACATCTGAAAAGTTTCTATTTCTTTTCCCCATCTAGAAAATTTATAAAAAGCTAGAAAAATTCCAGTAACTAATAGACACATCAAATATTACTCTTTTCAAAGGAAACCTTCTAATTCGTTATGGTTTGAAAATGAAAAATGGAAAATACGGACTGTTTTTCCAGACATACGAATTTGATTTGACACTTAATTTTCTAAAAATTAAAAAGTGGTCTTCCAGGCCTCCAAAAATTACAAGGTTAATTTCTACAGAAAGCTATTTCAATGAACTTAATTTTAGACTCTGAAAACACCCAAATACACGCTCACATCATATAGATACAGCCGATTAAAATCGAACAATTTTCCAGGACAGTAGCAGTTTCAATATTATTTTATGTATTCAATTAGGGTTTTCATTCCAACGATACTTTCTTGATACCAACCGATTATGAGTGACTCTAAAACAGATATAGGTCGATTTATATGTGATGATAACATGTACAAACATCTCAAAGCAACACAATCTCCACAGATTCGATTCATAGGTTCTTTTAATCATTATTTCATGTTAACACATATCATTTTATGTGACTTCATATATGATTTTATGATTATATATATTGACAAGAACACAAGAATGGATCAAACATATCAAGATTAAACACGAAGGGATGATACAATACCCTTGTTTGCGTGATCAAAAGGAGAACAGGAACCATGGATGGATCGAATCACTAACACTCTCTTCTTCTTCTTTGTGGATCGAACAAGAGTTTTAGGGTTCTTAGTTTTATTTTTATTATTTTTTATTTTTTTTTATTCAAGCCGTACAATAGAAGATGGAGGAGAGGGATTTTAGGGTTTTCAAGTGGAACAAAAAAAAAATCTTCGGTGTATAAAAAAAAGAACCGATCATAGGAATGTGTGGATTTGGGCCATGGGTTTGTTTGGTATCTTCAAGTGTTTAGGCCCAAGGTTTAGTGCTAGTATAACAAAAGAATTTTGGCCCAAGTAACACAAAAAGAAAGTGTGTGCAAGTTTATCATTTTCAGACTATAGGAACTTATTAAACGTGTCATACTTCATGTCATACAGTTCTTGTATCATATCGTATTTTTACTTTAAGTTATATGTTCATATCGTATGGTTTCGTGTCATAACATGATATATGACTCAAGTTTTAATTTATAGCGTATTTATGAGCTCTTAAAAGTTCAAAATTAGAGGGTATTTTGGTCATTCCAGATTATGTTAATTTTAGGGTTTTACACTCCCTACAATCACTTTTCATGCTATACATTGCTGCCACAACATGTTTACATGGAATACCGGTTAGCTCCCATCTCCTACATGTACATGTATTTAACCTCATATTTACTACACATTGGTCATTCCATGGTCCCTTACACTCGTAACTGTCAGCCCCATTCCAAATAACTGAATAGTCATTAGCTTCTCACTTAATAACCTTAAAAATGGTTGTTACAGTTGGAGTTATGGGACCATCAAACTTTTCTATGACCTTTTGCACATTCACTATCCTTTTCATCAAATACTCCCTAATGTATTCCAAATACCCTATTATTGGTTTATCTTTACCATCTACCAACTTACTATTGAGTGCCTCACAAAGGTTGTTGACCAGAATTTCATACCTAGCTATTTTTTTTAATTAATGATTTAGGATAAGTTTATGTCCACTATATACACACTTAAAGCACAAATATGGAAAATGTTATACCTAAAAAAAAGACCTTGACCATGAGGTTGCTGGTAATTTTTGTAACCACTCATAAGCTTTAGGGTCGAAGGCTTTTAGATCCTCCATTCCTTGTTGAAACTGAGGCACGGTGGTTTTTGTTGCACACTTCCACATATAATCCTTGCAAATCTTTCCTTTGAAATTCCGCTTCATGTTGTCATAGATGTGTCTAACACAACATCTGTGTTAAGCAGAAGGAAAAAGCTCTTGGATACCTCGTAGAATACCCTGTTACAAGTAAGACATAGTGGATTAAAACAAACACATAGTGGATTAAAACATTGCTTATGTGTAATGAATTTGATATAATCAGTGTTAATGGAATTTATTTTATCTTTTGTCTATATCACCTACAAGTTTTTTTATAGTTTAGTTGTAAACCAAGGTCATCACCTACATTTTTTAGGAAACATAAACAAGAACTCTTACATTCGGCCTCAACAACAACATATGCAAGATGGTAAATACCATTGTTACCATCAATACCAAAAGCCGTCAAAATTTGCCATGTATATGGTCCTTTTATGAAAGCACCATCCAACCCCAATATCTCTCTTCTTGTAGCTCTATACCCAGCTTTAAGTGCACCAATACACACATAAATTCTTTTGAATACCCTTGAATAAAGAGTGAGATCTGTGTTGGTTTCCACCTGGATCTTGACTGTTATGTATGGGCTTTTTGCTTTGAGCTCCATAGCATAATCTCTAAGACGACATACTATTGTTTATGATCACATGTCATCTTTTACTC
Organism: Artemisia tridentata subsp. tridentata; assembly: GCA_021014915.2. Taxonomy (NCBI): domain Eukaryota; kingdom Viridiplantae; phylum Streptophyta; class Magnoliopsida; order Asterales; family Asteraceae; genus Artemisia; species Artemisia tridentata. Next base: position 250,065,105 of record CP139507.1, read on the forward strand.
AACAATTTCCTTTGCCCTATAAGCTTTATGGAATGGTACATTTATTTGTAACTTTTGTTTCAATTCAAGCTGTAATGCCTTAATTGGGATTCTAGGATTGGTAGAAATTATTTGGCTAACATAAGTTGATAGAAACTGAGATGTAGCAGTATTAACATCTCTTGTTTGAAAACATTTATGAGCATTAGTCAATGTTTTAACCGACCAGCACTGCTCATCCCCCTAGTTTGAGATGAGTAGGTCCCATGGGCAAAGGGGTTTATGATTCTTAAGTTTATATACTTTAGTATTAACACCCTTGCATTTCATGGCCATGTGGTTTTCGGTTTTCGCAAATTGGCCCCGAGTGTTTGAGGTGGATGGCATATCCTCTTCTCTGCCAGGTGTTGGATTGAATTTTGTTGAACCAACCACAGTGCCGTAATACTTAGCTCTCACCCTATGGTTATCACATATTAAGACCAAAATAGCTCTCCTTGACTGCAATGCATGCATCTTCACCTTATCAGTCGCTTTTTTTCTTGCAACAAACTCCTCTCCCACATTAAATGCATCTTATTTGATTTTAGACCTACCCTTATAAGGCCTTCTTAATTCCTTCACCATTCTATTTCTTTTATCTATACCCCGTTCATCATCAGCCTCTTCACAACTTTCAAGCTCATCCAATTCAATTACAAAGGTAGGTACGCAAGTGGGGTGTTAGGTGGATTTTATGGCGGGAAAAGTGAAATGACAAAAATCACTAACGTGAAACGCACGTGAGGACGCACTAACGGGATTTTGTAAGGCTTGTTAGCCAAAATCGCGAATTTGCAACAACAGTGCTTGTTCAGGGGAATTGTTCGCAAAAAGTCCATTCGTTAGGTACACAACTCGCATAATTGTTTTTTCGAGGGCAATTTTCGAGAAAATGGCAAACGTTAGGGACATAATTTGCAGTTTACCCTTTTATTTTTCCAATAATAGGCCAAAATGATTACAAATAGTTGAATGGTTTTGATAGTAGATAAAGAATATGAATTCTAATATATAGTGTAGTTATATGAAAACGCATGAAATCAAACTATATAGACACATGGAACTTTTTTGGTGCAAAAAGAGTAAAGTAATTAGATAATTTAAGTGATCAAACAATACACCGCCGCAACGTATGGACATTTCTCGTTAATCTACATTGTCAATACAAAAGTCACATTTATTTCTCTTTTAATATTTTTAAGTGTCAATATGTGAAATAGACATGTTTTTTTAGTACAACTATATAGAAATTTGTTTATGAACTTTTACATGCGATTATAAGAATAAGTTTATTAACAACCGACATTATTACCACCAACTTAGTGGCACATTAGTTTTTGAGTAAACTACACCATTCGTCCTTGTGGTATGCGTTGACCGACACATTTCATCCTTTGACCAAACAAATTGCACCTTTCGTCCTTAATTGTGAAACGTTATGCGTCGTTCGTCCCTCACTCTAACTGGCTTACATAACGGGCGTTTGTTGAGGTCCATTCGAGGGTATTTTTGACTTTTCCCACATAACACTTTGTTATATCTGCCTCTCACTTATCTCCTTTCACCTAACACATCTTCATTACAAATCTAGATCCAGTTTGATACATCTATACTCACGAATCAAACTTTTATATTTGTGATAATCAACCGATCACAAAGTCATCTCAATTCCATCATCATAACCGATCCATCAACAATCAAAGAACATATCCTTTGAATCGGGTCTCACAAACACAAACACCACCTTACCTTTACCTTGTTATTCAGTTGCAGCTTAATCCGAATCAAGAAAGAACTTAAGGGCTTCAAGATCCTTTGGTGGGGTCTCGGGTAGGTATAATTGTTTTATGATTTGAACGAACCAAGAAAGAAAATAACATTATTATTATTTTTCTTCTCTTTTTGTTCGATATTTAATGAGGTATAAGCTTCAAAAAAATCGATGATGTTTGTTTTTTCGTGTGAAGACCTTTAAAAGTCTTGATATGTCTTTGCATAACACGAAATAAGACTGAGATTTATTAGTTATTTTTCATTTCAGTTTCAAGTCTTGATTGAGTGTTGGGGAGTGAAGGTGAGGATCATGGTAGTGTCTAGTTTAGGATTTGATTATGGTTTTGGACTTGGTTTCTTGGCTTTGGTTGACTCGTTTTCATTACAGTCACATATGATTTTTCGTTTTGGTTTTAAAGGAATTCAATATCCTTTTTACCCACATCACCAAACAATAAAGGTAAATCCACAGGAGGCCCAGGCTGACTGTGAAACTTGAGGGATATTTTCAGGCGGCTGATGTGGTGGTTGTTGTTTGATGTTTTGATTTGTTTCTTGAAGTTTGATTACAAAAAAATTTTGTGTTCTTGAAGCCGATGGACAATTTTGTGTTCTTGAAGTTTGATTACAAAAAAATTTAGTCAAGAAATATACATTAAAAATCAATCATTGAAGTTTGATTACAAAAAATTTAGTCAATTTTTTGAGAATCTGAGACAGCCAACTAATCTGAGACATATTATATCTATTATAGATTTATGGCGCGACCCGCCCGACATTTTCTTTCTACCTGTTTGAGCCCGGGTTTGGGTTAGGCATTGGGTTGATCTTGGGTCATGGAACTGTTGCCCTTCACTCACATTCCTTCGTTTTCCTTGAGATCCGGAATGGTTATTCCCGGTATCTTTACCCGGCGGTTCTTTTTCCTTTCCCGATCCGAGTTTATGGGTTATTTTGTAACTACATTGCTCTGTGAGGGGGTGTACAGTTACATGAATAGTATCTTTATTAATTTTTTAATTTTGTGGTTATTTTTACGCCATTTTTTGTTGCTACAGTCATTAGGTTGCTTATATCCACACTTTTGGATCTGATTTAGGTGTTCTGCCATTTTTTCTAATAAAAAAAAATGGGTGCTTTGATTGTGTGCGGGAAGCGTTTTCGGGCATTCATTGTAGGTTATGTTTTTTTTTTAGTATTTTTGGTTGTTTCTGTTGTTGTTGTGTTGTTGTTGGTAATTTCATCGTCTCATTTAACCTGCCTCTGCATGTCATTTAAGCTGAGTTTGCATTTAATAATGGATATAACTGCCTTTCTTTAGGTCCTGTAGAGTATTTATTATGGTTGTTGGTTAATTTTTTTTGTGACACATTTATGATAGTCTATTTTGTTTAGGGTTTTCTGCCAATTATAGGAATTGCTATTTTAGGTTCACTTGCAATAATTTGTTCCCTGTTTTCTATCAGTGTGTTTTTTTTAATAGTCATCTCTAACTTCTTTTGTCTTCTTTTCCTAACATTGGCTTCATACGTTTATCAATCACTGTTTAAAAATGTTGTTGTTACTCATGGTTTTTACTTATAAAGTGTTTGTCATTGTTTTTGGGTTATCTTTTTTTTGTTGGTTCTTTTATCTTTGTCTTGCTGTTTGTGAGTATGAAAAAAAATGCTACAATAAAACCAAATGCTACACCTCATGCCCAAAATATAAGAAAGCCAATTTTGGGAAACCCAAAAATAAATAACGAGATGGCTGTAGATGGTTGCGCCAACTCTGCGTGGGAAGGTCAGACTGAACATGATGTCGTACCTCCCTTGACATTAAGTGTTGGTGCTTCCGAAGGTTAGTTTGTTTCATATAGTTGCTAGAATTTTTATAGAGTTTATGTTCATGCTTTTGTCTTTTCAATTTTGCCCAGATGCTATTTTGGTAGGAACTATGTGCCTAACAGCCCGGGAACTTCGGCATGAACGGCGTTGTCGTGAAGCCGCCGTGCATGTGCCACCCACCGCTATTTTAAGTAGCAGCACTTTCTTCAGCGGCCGTCGTATGAAACGTTGTAATGCGAATCCCCAGATTGGTCAGTCACTCTTTACAGTGGTTTTTTTCCCCTTTTTATCGTGGTAAAAGTTAACGTCCATCTTTATGCATGTGTTAAAAAATGCAGGCACACCTATGTGTAAACGCACAAGGGGTGGGGAAAATGTCCCCGCGGATATGGCTCCCATTTGTACTGATCCTGTTGATGCTGCTGCTTTAGCAGGATCTTCATTGACCTGTCCAAGTGTAGCTGCAAATCATCCTGCTGGTGTTGATTTTGAAGGTTGATTAAATCGCTCTTTTATGCTTTATTCCTTCACCACGAATTACTTTATTATTATAGTCTTAGGCCACAAATTTGTTGGTAACATCCGTTTCTGCTTCAGCCATTCAGCCGCGTGCTGTTGGCAAATCACCTTCGAATGATTGTGACGCGGGTGTCCAACCAAAATCCACCGAAAGCAATGAATCATGCAGGCATTCTTTGCGCCTACGGTCTTCAGTACCTGATGGCCAATGTCACCAGTCTATCGCGTCTGATCATCCTCAGTCCAGATCAGGTTCGCGTGCAAATGGAGGTAGCTTCTGGTGTTGTTTTCTGTTATACCATGCGAGTTCCTCCTAACAGATTTTACTATATTATTTTACTATATTAATGGGTTTCTTTTTTTTTTCAAAACAGGCACCCGTCCAGATGCTCTACGCCAATCAATTGCTGGTAAGGAAGGTTTGCCTCACAGTTATATGATACTTTGGTTTTTACCAAATTAGTTTCTTACATGTTCTCATAACATACAGGGGTTTGCCCACATGATCGTACATGTTCTGTTTCGTTGGAAGCTCCTCATATTGAATCATCGTCTCATGGAAGTGAAGGTAATAATTACTTTATTAACCATGCGATTTTAAGACCTTCTGCCTAACATGCGGCAACCCTGTAGGAATGGACTCAAATGCTATTAACCAATCAACTCCCAATAATAGTAACAAGAGTGCTGAAAAAACCTCAGTTGAACAAAATGAACAACGCAGACGGTCATTGCGGCTACAGTCTTCGACAAGTAACGGCCAACATGACTCCTCTATTGCATCTGATAGTCTAGACTTCAAATCGTCTTTCTCTGCAAATGGAGGTCAGCTTCTCTCCTATCTTTTGTAATAGTATGTGAGTTTTTTGTATTATGTTTGACTATATTAATAGAATGTTTTTATATGTAAAATAGGTCCAGATATAAATCGTAAACGAAAATCAGCTAGCGTTAATAGCAATAGGTTTTTACAAAAAACTAAAAAGAGTAAAACAACATCTGGTGGCACCTCAAGGAATGTTCGGCAATGTTCTTCCCGTCCTCTTTTCAATGATGATGTTGATAATCCTGTTCAACAGCCACCTTCTGATGCAATTAGAGGTAACCATCAAACATTTCTTTTCCACCAACTTCCTTTTCATTCAATTAACTTGATTGCAGTGTTTTGATTAACCCTTTTTCTTTCAGTTGGTATAGACACGCCGGTCACCTATCAAGATTTAGGCGATTGTGATCAGCGGTGTCGGCATTGCAAAGCCATGTTTTGGCTTAACGAACGGCTTAAAGGTCGTTCCAACAATGGTCAGCCTGAATATCATTTGTGCTGCAGAGGTGGTCAAGTTTTCATGGATCCCGAGATTCGGCCACCTGCATATATGAGGGAACTTCTTGAAGACAACAATTTTATGCAGAATATAAGAGCTTACAATCAAATGTTTGCCATGACTTCATTTGGCGCCAAGATTGACAATACAATTAATGAAGGAAGAGGTTCGTATGTTTTTAAAGTTTCGGGTCAGATATATCATTGGATTGGTTCCCTATGTCCTGCTCCCAATGATTCGCCCTGCTTCTTACAGTTGTATATCTATGATACACGTAATGAAGTGGAAAACAGAATGGCTCATTTTGAAGGATCTAATACATCTGCGATAGATCCACAAGTTGTTCAAGGACTCATCCACTTTTTAGATGATCACAATGAGCTGGTGCGCCTGTTCAAAACTGCACGGGACAAATGTGCTGAGGCTGATGTTCCTGACTTTAAGGTTCGGCTATATGGTGGTGGAGGTGCGCGCTGTTATGAGTTGCCGACATCTGATGCTTTAGGAGCCATAGTGTTTGACAATGGTCCAACGACCGAAGCAGATTATGATGTTATAATTGAATTAAGAGGTGGGCTGCCGCAAAGGATAAACAAGCTTCATCAATCATACATGTCATTACAGTTCCCACTCATTTTCATTTATGGTCAGCCTGGATTTCATACACAGTTAAGATTAAAAGCTGCAGAACCGGCCGGTAGGACCAAACGCGTTTCAATAAACACGTTTTACACATACCAGCTGCACCCAAGACATGAGCAGTATGATTTAATCTTCCGGGTAGGGCGTCTTTTACAACAGTATGTTGTTGCTGTTTATTGTTGTATAGAACAGAATAGAATGGATTTCTATAGAACGCATCAAAATGATATCCGAGGAGAATATTTGTCAGGCCTTTACGATGCAATTTCAAGAGGTGATCGTGATGGTTCAGAAGTCGGTTCGCGAATAATTTTGCCATCTTCGTTCACTGGGGGTCCTAGATATATGTATAGCCATTATCTGGATGCATTGGCGATTTGTCGTGTCCTTGGTAATCCACAGTTTTTTATAACCTTCACATGTAATGTGAATTGGCCTGAAATACAGCGATACATGGCATTGTTTCCTCATTTGAGTGCATCAGATAGAGCAGATGTGGTGTGTAGGGTTTTTGAGCAAAAATTAAAGCATTTGTCAAGTTTCTTAGAGATAAGCAAACTTTCGGACATATCACAGGAGGTATGCATATCTTTTGTCGTTAATGTTTTTTTTACTTTATGTTCTGTTCAGATTTACACTGTCAGCAGATATACCATGTAATGTACACGCCTATTGACCAATTTTTTATTTCCATATTGTTTAACATGCAGTTTTGTACATTGTTGAGTTCCAAAAGCGTGGGTTACCACATTGTCACACGCTGGTTTGGGTCTCTCCATCACAAAAAATTCAAAATGCTCAAGACGTTGACCAATATATTTCAGCCGAGCTGCCAGACCCAGCTGTCGATCCTCATGGGTACAAAATTGTTTCTGAAATGATGATGCATGGCCCATGTGGCAAAGCAAATCTGGGTGCGCCGTGTATGCAAGGCGACCTTTGCTCAAAAAAATTCCCAAAGAAATACAACAATGAGACCTTTTTTGATGCCGAAGGACGGGTGCATTATAGAAGAAGGCAGACAAAGACTGCAGTTACTAAACACCAGGTCAAACTTGACACCAGCTACGTCGTTCCATATAACCGGACTTTATGCTTAGCATTTTCTGCTCATATAAATGTTGAATATTGTGGGTGGAGCATGTTAATAAAATACCTGTTTAAGTACATATCAAAAGGGACGGACCGGATATTTGCACACGTCAGCAGATCTATAGGTGATGCAGCTACCTCTGCAGTCCAACGACATTCAAGCATTGATGAAATCCAAAATTTGTTGACGGTCGTTTCATATGTCCTCATGAAGCCTGGTGGAGAATCCTTAAATTTGAAATACACAGTAGAGAGCCAGCTGTCCAAATACTTTCAGTCCACCTTGAAGACATGCAACATATGACCTTTCGAGCACATGAAAATTTAGAATCAGTTGTGAACCGTCCAGATAAGAAGATGACCACATTGACAGAATGGTATGCTTACAACAATGAGAACGTAGATGGTCGCCATTTGACTTATCTAGAGTTCCCATCACAGTTTGTATGGTATGCACACAGTAGACCGTGGTTGAAAAGAAAGATTGCCAAGTACTCTGTTGGCCGTCTTGCATATGTGCATCCAAGTTTAGGAGAGCTTTTTAACTTTCGAATGTTGCTATGTCATCAGCGAGGCTGTAAAAGCTATGCAGATGTCCGAACAGTTAACCGAGTTGTATATCCTACATATCGAGCTGCATGTCACGCTCTGGGTTTACTTGGTGATGATAAAGAGTGGGATACAGCCCTTGAAGAAGCATGTATTTCAGCAACTTCACCAGAACTAAGGTTTGTTTTTGCTCAAATCCTTACTCATTGCGAAGTAGCAAATCCAATCCACCTTTGGAATAAATATTGGAATCAAATGGGCCATGATATTCCGACCATTGTTTCACAATCTGTTAGGATTCCTAACTACTATGTGAATGATGATGAATTACAAGGTTACATATTATATGAGCTACAGATACTGCTAACCAGCTGTGGTAAGTCGGTCAAGGATTATGGTTTGCAGCCACCTCCAAAAGACCTGCTTGATCAATTGAAGAATCGGTTGCTGATGGAAGAAAAGAATTACAATAGAGCATTGTTGGCACAAGAAAAGGCTGATTCAGTCCCTAAGTTAAATGCTGACCAAAGAAGAATTTATGAGCTCATTCTAAATGCGTTTGCAAGAGGTAGGCAGGAATTGATATTTAGTGCTTTACGATCTGAAGGTAACATTGTGCTTGCAGTCGCTTCTTCTGGTATTGCTTCCCTACTCCTTCCATCAGGAAGGACCGCACATTCAAGATTTAAACTGCCTCTAGAACTCACAGATGAGTCACTTTGTAGAGTTAAAAAAAATACTCATATTGGAAACCTGTTAGCTGAAACAAATTTGATCATTTGGGATGAGGCACCTATGAATGATCGGCGCTGCTTTGAGGCATTAGATAGGACGCTTAAAGACATACTAGATGCACCAGACGTTCTTTTTGGTGGGAAAACAGTTATTTTAGGAGGTGATTTTTGGCAAATGCTCCCTGTCAAGAAGGGTGCTCCAAAAATGGAAATAGTTTTGTCTTCTTTTGCAAGATCTCATCTCTGGCCACATTTTAAGCTAATGACATTGAAGGAGAACATGAGGCTATTTCGATCAGGAATTAGCTTAGAAGAACAGAACTTGGCCCACTCTTTTGCAGCTTGGCTTCTTGATATTGGTGATGGGAAGCTCGGAGAACCTGACGAACAAGATAGCAAAAATACCTCATGGGTTGAAATTCCAGATAGGTATTGTATAGAAGACAACACAGAAGGTTTGTCAAAGCTGATAGATTTTATCTATGACCAACCCACACTCCGAACACCTTCAGCAATCACTCTGCAGCAAAAAGTTATTGTTTGTCCAAAAAATGAGACTGCAGACATTATTAACACACAGGTTTTATCAATGTTTGAAGGTGAAGTTACAAGTTATGCAAGCCATGATATGGCTATTCCAATCAACAGTTCTGGTGCTGAAACTGAGATGTTGTATCCTGTTGAATATCTAAACACATTTAACTTATCAGGATTTCCGCCACATCAACTCCATCTTAAAGTTGGAGCACCTGTGATGCTTTTAAGAAATGTTAGTTTAGCAGGCGGTTTATGCAATGGGACACGCATGATAGTCACACAACTTATGTCAAGGCTTATTGAAGTGCAAATCATCACAGGCACAAGGGTCGGTGAAAAGGTGTTCTTACACAGGATACCTTTGGTTCATAAAGATCCAAATCTTCCTTTCTCTTTCAAGCGTAACCAATTCCCAATAAAACTCTGTTATGCAATGACAATCAACAAAAGTCAAGGGCAATCTCTTAACAAAATTGGTGTTTACCTTCCGCAGCCAGTTTTTGGGCATGGGCAGTTATATGTTGCTCTTTCTAGAGCTACATCTCCTCATGGTTTGAAAATTCTCATGAAACAGCAAGACAATAGAAGACCAAACGAAACTAAAAATATAGTTTACAAAGACTTTTTGACAAATATAGGACGTTGATAGTCATTTTTGCATCGCAGAGTCATACTCAGATATTTTTCTTTCTGTCTTTTTTTTTCCCCTTTTTCCAAATTTTTTTTTTTTTTAATTTTGTTATTAACATTGTTAAATATGGCCTCACAACTACATGTCAATTATTCATTACTTCATAAAGGTATCACAAAAATAGCAAAATACAAATACATTTTGTAAAAACGTGTCTTATATACCAATTGCTGTTCCATTCTTTTTTAGCTTATTGGTCTTGCCATCTTCTTTTGTTACCCTTTTTTTCTTTATAACGCAACATAGAAATACAGGTACATTTTCTACAACCATATCTTATATAGCATGTGCCATTGCATTATTTTTTACCTTATTCATCTTACCATCTTCGTTTCTTACCGTTTTTCCATTATAACTCACTATCATTTATTATATACTTACAGTTAAATGGCAGACCCTGCAAGCAGTGACAAACGGCATACATCTGTGCAAAAAATGGTTGCAAATAGCAGCGGTACAGTATCTGAGGTCGAGCATGTGTTGGAACAGGCAATCATTGAAACCAGCTGTCCCACAGAGATTGCAATAATTGCTGAGTTACACCCCAACTCTTATGACAAGGTCATTGAAGTTAGGGTATATAGAAAATGGATTTCAGTGACCTATTCAAAGAAAGCTGAGGTGAATTCTCGCCCAAAAAAATGAAACTGCGTTCTGCTGCATATTGATAGATGAAGAGGTATGTCAACCTTCATGTTATGTAAACAATACATATTAGTTCCTACACTTTTAACACCGACGCATTTATATAAACAGGGCAATGCTATACAGGCAAACATGAACGTCAAAGAAATTGATTATTTTGACCCAAAAATTAAACTTGGATCCACCTACAGAATTTCAGATTTCATGCGTGAACCCGCTAGTGCATACCAGCAGACAGTTGATAACAGAACAGCTCTGCGCTTTGGGAGAATCACGAAATTCACCCCTATAACAACACCAAACATTCCGAACCACTATTTTAAATTTGTGCCATACAACCACCTTCAATCCAAAGTGCCAACAAAAGATGCAACAAGGAAAATCCAATACCCAATGCTCACAGGTCATGCTCTGAACCTTAATTTTTCTGCGCAAAGCAAAATTTACAAACCATGATACATATTTCATTGCAGATTATATTGAGTGCCTAAGATCAGTCGGACCATTAAAGCACAAGCAAAATGCCAACCAAGATGAGACCGTGTACAGAAAACTTAGCATCGAAAACCTAAGGCATGTAACATTAAAAAATTAATAATTTTTTTGTCAAGAATCTATTCATTATTCAATAGCACTTTACTTATGTTAACAGCGGTAATGTTATTGAGTTGACATTGTGGGATGCGGTGGCCCAAAATTTTGAGCAAACTAGACTTGAAGAGATGGAACAACCTGTTATAATTGCAGTCAGCTCTTGCCGCGTCACACGCTTTAGAGGTGTTGTATTCATACCTTACCTTACACATCTATATTAATAATTAATTACTCATGCATATGCAAATATTTGTGTCGCAGATTATCAGTTAACAGCGACGTCAGCAACACACTTTTACCTAAACCCAAACATACCAGAGGCTGAAGAAGCACGACAACAGTAAGAATCTATTAACAAAAAAAAACTAAATTCCTACATATTGACATACCAACTGCTTAAAACAAATTCATTGCAACTTTCTAAATTATGCCAGGTACAGTGACAAACACCATGCAGCTCCACCGCTACGCATCTGCATAACACCATATGAAGATGCTCAAAAAGAAATGTTGAGAAACCGATTTCCATTGAAAACACTTTTGGATCAAAATCCAGAAGCATACAAGGTATATTTACTGAAATTTACACCAAATTTTTAATTAAATTTTCCCCACTACATCACACTACATGCAATATTTCTTAGGCCGTTAGATTCACTGCTGAAGCAACAATAAGCAGCATCAACATCAACAGAGACTGGTTCTACATATCTTGCAATAAATGCCTTTTAAAAGTTAGGGAAGAAGATGGAATCTATCGCTGCTTAGATCATGGAAAGCAAGAGCAGCCATGCTATAGGTAAATAATGCTGTAACTCACATTTACACAACCTAAAGAAAATAGCAAACATTAAATGATCCTTTTACTTTCTTCATTATACACAGGTATAATTTCAAAGGTTTTATCACAGACCAATCTGCAACTGCTCCAATTACTTTCTTCACCCCTGCTGCTGACGACATAGTAGGGTTTTCATGCTCAGAGTTGATTTCAATGCACACAGTGGCAAACCTTCTTGCAGCAGAAGGACAAAAGAATATTTTCCAGTTTCATTACAATTAAACAGGCAGATCAGTGGATTTCACTTTAGATAAGGTTTTCAAAAAGAAAAACAAACGACTCAAAACAACACCACTGATGAATGCAAGCTCAGGTTCTCAAATTTATCTGACCAACCCTTCTTATTTAAATATACTTTTTGCAAATGTAAATGTTAACTATTATGTTTTATGAAAACTAGGTATGCAGTCAACACCTGTGCAAGAAAACCCAGGTACCGCCTTTTGTTTTATTAGCATATCTTATTTAAAGAAAGCATTTGTAAATATAAATATTACCTATTTTTCCCCTTTTTTCTTTTTTTTTTTTTTTTTTTTTTTTTTTTTAAATAAAACTAGGGACACCGCCAACACCCATGCTTATAACAAATCAAGCTGACCAACAAGCATATCCATCTGAAGATACGCCAGAACAAACCAAATCAAGACTGGTGAAAAAACAGTTATTCCAAGATCAGACAACACCTGTGAAGAAACACAAAGGCATTTTACAAAATTTATTTACTATGTAGACTCCAGAATATATTACACACATGTTACAAACACTATGACAGCATAACTGACACTAAACTTAAAGACAGTAGCAAAATTTAAAATACAGGAAACAAAATAGATTATGCCGAGAAATCTAAAACACCCTTAAGTTTTTTAATAAAGATATCCTTATTACGAGCATTCAGCTCTAGCTCAGCTGTTAGTATTTACATTTGCATGACCTTTTGATCATCTTTTGCCTGTTCCTGTCTAAGAAACTCGGCCGTTTTCTGCGCATAAATGTTTCCAACACTTTCGAGCTCCAGAATAAAGCTTGCCCTTTCACGAGTTATACCAAGCAGCCTTGCACATATTGCATTCATCTGCTGTGCCATTTGAATGTCTTCGATTGCTGATTTACGACAATATAAAACTAGCATCTCAGACCAGTTGTTAGAGTTTGCCTCAACCCTAAGTTGGTCACACCTAGGGTGTCTAGACATTCTGCCTTCTTGTTTTTCTATGCAAATGAGAAAATTCCTTTACCAAAAAAATTTAACCAGAACTGTCTTAAATAGCCACCAAAACTCAAAAAAAAAAAATCCCGTGACCTGTTAGCATAGGATAACTGTTAGAACAGCACCCTTTTTGCATCCTGGTATGTGCTTAAACACATACCTTTATTTGACCAAAACCGGACCAAAACGACCAAAAACCCGACCAAAATGCCAAAAGATAGTTTGTTTTTGTGTTTTGTTTATGCAGGGATGGATATCGCGAAAAAACCGACAAAAAGACACAAGAAAACAAGAAAACGAGCACGAGATACGGAAAAGGCTCAGTACCGGAACCAGGAAAGAAAATATGGTCAAAAAGTCAAACAAGGTCCTCATATTATCCGAGATTGTCAAATTCAGCCCTTGGATTCAGTTTTGAAGAATGGCAAGATTAGTCCCTTGAAAATCCAGAATTGGCAAGAATAGTCCCTAGCACTTTACACTTAAAAATCACTTAAACTTTAACCACTTAAACCCGGATCCTATAAACTCTCACAATCCAGCCCACTTCAAAATAATCCCACAAGCCCATCAAAGCTAAAGTCCAATCCACACCTTAAACCCTCAAACCCAGTCCAATGCTAAATCCAACCCGGTCCAATATCCACACCCGGTTAAACTAATTAAACCGAAACTTAAATAAAAAAATCTCCTCACTAACCCACTCGCCCTCCCACAAAAACGCTCCTAAAAATCCCCAAATTTTACTATGGATGAACCCTAAAATGACTGCACCCTTAAATTAACCTCGGACGAAATAATTACCCAATCATTTGATTCTTCTGGAAGCTCCTGACACTGCCAGGGACACGTGGGGGAAGCTGATTGGAGGTGCCACCTCACATAATCTAATCCAAGGGCTGAAATCAAGCGTGGAGACCAAGGCATGATCTAAGGGTGATGGATAGCTCGAGAGCACGAGGATCGCCAGCATGGACAGCCCAGAAGGTTCCCCTGAAGCTTATAAATAGAGATCCTCTCTTCACAGTCAAGATTGTCCAAATTTTATGCTTTTAAAAATTTGTTACCATTTTTATTCCTGTCATTTTTAATGTTTTCATAGTGTAATTTTTACATTTCAGTTGTAATTTTTATTTCCAATCACATTTTGTACTCAGTCTTTTTAAATTTAATGAAAGTCAAACTTGGTCAACTGTCCTGTTCATCAGCTTATTTTCATGTTAAGTGCTTATTTTTGAATATTTCTGCTTCTTAAATATAGTTTTGATATAATTCGTTGGTTATAAGCATCAGCTTCTTATTTCTTTATTATTGGTTAAAGTCAAAGTAAAAGTCAATGATCAGCTGATAAGCTGTTTGGTAAAAAGCTGTGGATAAGCTGATGGGATAGAAGCTGGAAATTGGGTTATATTATTGGCTTTTAAAAGCCTGGGTTGTATTGATTCTGAGCTCTTGTTATTTTCAGTTGGATAAGGTGTAGTCCTGCTATGCATCATATTGTTCTAGCTTAGTTGTTACTGCTTATTATTGCTTTTTTGCTTTATGATTTCAGCTTATTAGATCTTAAGTACTTTAGTTGAGTAGGATTTGTGGTAATAATCAGTTAGTTGTAGTTTTAAAATAACCTTAGTTGCATCAGTTGGATTTTAGGCTTTTGGAAGATTAGGGTCTGTTGAAGCATTTAGCTTAAGTATTATTCATTTGCAAATTTGGTGAAATTGGTTTGAGCTTATTATGGATGGTATAATCAGGATTAAGTAGTATTTGAAGTTATTGGTTTGATTTTGAGTATTTTGGATTTTTGGTTGCATTAGATAAGCATCAACTGTCCTCAATAAGCACAGCATAAGCTGAGCTTATTGAGACCCATTCTTTGGTGTTTCTAAGTAGTATTTAGGTGGTAAAGTAAGAATACAAAAGTTGATTTAATTTGGTCTTAGATTTAACAAGTTTTGCGCCTAATAGTCTGCTGTCATAACCTGATTTGTGCAATACATAACTTGGTCTGATCTGCTGAACTGGTTGCATTTTTGGCTCATTGAAATAAGCTGAGGTTCTCTTATTTGGTCCTTAGTTAGTCTGAACTATAAGCCTGAAAGTAATCATCTGGGATCTAGGAAATCAGCTCATTAAGTGCTTAAATTTTAGTCTGCAAGTAGAGCTACTAACCTGTCCTGTCTGCTGCATCAGATTTAAGCCCAAAACCAACCTGATCTGATAGCTTTTTGAATAAGCTAATCAGCTCCAAATTTGGGCAAATTAGATTTTTAGGTAGATTTTCATTTAAGCTTGGACTATGTCATCTGGGATTAGCACTATCAGCTTAATTGACTGCTTAATTTGGCTTGCTAGATAGGTGTTTTGATCTTATTTGTTGTCTTTAAAGTGATATTTGAAAACTGCTTATTTGAACTTTTCTGTGAGCTTAGCTTATTGTTTTGAGTTGATTTGAGCTTGTTGTAGTTGATAGCTTCTGTTTTGAGCCTTTTGCTTATTCTAAATGCTTATTGGCTTATTTAGTGCTTATTTTGCAACTGCTTATTTACTGTTACTGCTTATTTAGACTTTTTCACTATCTGAATTTATTTTTCCTAGCTTAATAATTAAATTTTAGATTTACTCAAATTTTTCCAGATTTTTCTCACTTGTTTTAATATTTTTAAAACATTTAATTAGTTTTAATTAGTTTTTAATTCAATAAAAAATTTTAAAAAAGTCAAAAAAATATTTTTCTTTTTCCAAAAATTTTCTTTTATCAGTTCTAATATAGGAAAATTATTTTTATATTTTTAGGTTTTTTTAATTTTAGAAAATCACTTTTATTATTCGTCGCGTAACGTTTTTAAAATTCAAATTTTCGTTTTTAGGTTCGTATGCTTAGCTTAATTGTTTCTTTAGCTTAATTAGTTGTTTACTTTTATTATTTTATTGTTTGTAGTATAAAATCACAAATCAATCACTCTTTTTCTAATTCACTACACGAATCACGTCTCGGGAACACAAATTCCATTCGATCTTCGTCGGGACAAACGACTCGGGTCAACACATATTTCTTTGTGTGTTTTCCTTGAAAAATATATACTACAATTGAACGAATCAATTTTTGGCGCCGCTTCCAGGGAAGGCTTTAAAAGAGTTGGAGTTTCGCCATAAGAATCGTGTTTTGAAGACCCTTCCTCGGAAGTTTTCGTTTTCATAAAAAAAAATATATACAAAAATATAATAATTAAAAAACACTTTTCCTAAAGTGTTTTCATCCTAATAAACATCCCCGGTCTTCCGTTGAAGGAGGGCAGTTGTAAACCATTCCGAATAAACAACAAAAGAGATCGTGAAGTTAAACGTTTCTTGGATTATTTCTTTACTACAACCTAATTACGGGGTTTAAGGAGGTCTTGACATTAAATTGCAGACCGAAGAGAGATCCATTCTTCTCTCCCGCCACGCTGCGCGTAGTTTTGAAAGAAACGAGTACGGTTGACTAACGATCACCAAAAAGAAAATAAATCTAATTTTTCTTATAAAAATAAAAAAAACCAAAAATATTTTATTTTCAAATTTGGTTTTCCTTTTTGATTTTGTGTTTGTTTTTGGTGTATGCACACCCGATCTTCTACTTCTCACCCTCTTCTTTCACCACTATCGAATCCCGAGAGGATTATTCGTCACAATCACGTGTTCATTTCTCAACCGTTGAAGAAATGGCCGACGACCCAAACAATCAACACCCGCCGATGGGTGGTGATAATCACGTGCCAGCTCCCGATCTCCGAACGATGGAGGAGCTGTGCCAACCCACAATGCACGGACGTGGTGGCCCGATTGTCCCCGTCAATATTCAAGCCGCCGATTTTGGACTTAAGCATCATATGATTCAACAAGTCCAAAACTCGTGCCAATTTCATGGCTTGCCGGGTGATGATGCTAACAAGCATCTTGACAAATTCATAACCGTCACCCAAAGTATGAAACAAAATGGGGTCTCCGATGACGCCCTCCGTCTATATCTCTTTCCTTATTCATTGACGCATCATGCCACCGCTTGGTTTGATCGTCTTCCCAAGAACTCCATTCGTAGTTTCGACGAAATGGTTACAAAGTTCTTGGCGAAATATTTCCCACCGTCGATGGTGACGAAATTAAGGAATGAGATTAGCAATTTCCGTCAGCTTCCCGATGAATCATTGTTTGAGGCATGGAAACGCTACAAGTTATCGATTGATCGGTGTCCGAACCACAATATGTTATTAGTCACTATTATAGATACCTTCTATAACGGTTTGACATTACGACACCGTGATACGATTAATGCTGCTGCCGGTGGTACGTTTATGAAACGTCGACCCGAAGAGTGCTATGATCTCATTGAAAATATGACCACCCACCATAATTTCTGGGATTCCTCTGCCGAGAGGAATGAGTCAACAAGATCTAGCACTGATTCCTCTACCTCCGAGATAGCCGCTCTCTCTAAACAAATGAATGATTTGTCAACGGCTATCTTAAGAATTCATCAAAATCAGATTTCAACTCAAAACAACAACAATCAAGTCAATGTTGTTAACCATAGTTGTGAAACTTGTGGTGGTCCTCACCAATATTTCGAGTGCCCAGCCTCCGGTGGCTACACTCAAGAGAATGTTTATGCTGCTACGGGAACCTACAATACGGGTGGTAACGGTTACCAACCCCAAGGTGACCGTAATTTGCTCAGCTATCGTTCTAATAATTTTCTCGGACCACCCGGTTTCCCACCAAATCAAAATCAGCAAGTGCAAAACCGTAATGTTCCAAATAATCAAAATCAAAATCGGGGCAATCAAGTTTATCAAAACCAAGGGAATTATAACCAAGTCCCGAATCAAGGAAATTTTCAAAACCAAAATCATGGGAATTATAATCAAGGTTTTGTTCAAAACAACCGAGGGCCAAATCTTCCAAACAATCAAAATCAAGGATTTGTGCCAAACCCATCGCCCTCGGATGAGTTATTAAAACAATTCATTCTTCAAAACCAACAACAACAAAAGAAACAAGAGGAAATGAATAGAATGATGATTAATCAAATAACCGAATTGAACAAACGTTTAAATGATCGACCCTCGGGTTCGGGTACTACTACTCTTCCAAGCAACACGATCGCCAACCCGAGGGGCGATGCTAAGGCGATCACTACTAGGAGCGGTGTTTCATATGATGGACCCACGGCTCCGGCTACCTCTTCTTCTCTACCTCCCAAGGTAGTCGTCCGTGAGACCGAGGTGACCAAGGACATGGAACCTCCTACTAACAACGGAGGAACCAAAGACGTCCAACCTCCGGTCGTCCATCCATCTGAACCAGAAGTTGTGCTTAAGCCCGAAAAAGCTCCCGTTAAGACCA
The DNA here is from genome assembly GCA_021014915.2 of Artemisia tridentata subsp. tridentata. Lineage (NCBI taxonomy): Eukaryota > Viridiplantae > Streptophyta > Magnoliopsida > Asterales > Asteraceae > Artemisia > Artemisia tridentata. Next base: position 250,083,489 of record CP139507.1, read on the forward strand.
CACTTCCTTACCCTTCAAGAATGAGTGATCAAAAGCTCCGCGATAAAGCTTCTAGTCAAATGGAAAAATTCTTTCAAATATTCCAAGAATTACATTTTGATATAAGCTTCGCGGATGTTTTGCTCTTGATGCCTAAATTCACTTCCACACTCAAAAGTTTGTTGAGCAATAAAGAAAAATTATTTGAAATGACAAAAACTCCAGTGAACGAAAACTGCTCCGCGGCAATTCTCAAAAAGCTTCCGGAAAAGCTTGGAGATCCCGGAAAATTTCTCATCCCATGTGAGTTTCCGGGAATGGTTGAATGTCACGCCTTGGCCGATCTTGGTGCGAGCATCAACCAATGCCGTTATCCATCTGGAAGAAACTTTCTCTACCCAATCTCACCCCCACTTGCATGACCCTCGAGCTTGCGGATCGTTCCATAACCCTTCCTAAGGGTGTAGCCGAGGATGTCTTTGTAAAGGTGGGGCAGTTCCATTTTCCAGCAGATTTTGTGGTAGTTGATTTTGACGCCGACCCCCGGGTTCCTCTCATTCTAGGAAGATCATTCTTGAGGACCGGGCGTGCTTTGATCGATGTCTATGGTGAAGAAATTACTTTGCGGGTCGATAAGGAAAAAGTTACATTCAATATTAATCCGAACTCAAAACCTCAAACCGACAAATGCAATGTCGCTACGGTTGATCAGAAATCCGATCCCGTAGTTGCTCCTAAAAGAGTTGATCCAAACCTTTCCAGATTCACGGTCAAGAGTTTGTCAGAAAAACGTGCTGAGCTCAAGGCTATGAAAATCAATCCTGGATCGAGCAAATGGTTTGAGTGTTGTGCTGCAAATGCTAAGAGTGTTCTTGACGACGATGATGAAGATGAATCGGAGACTACAACGGAAGCGGTGGAAATTGCTAGCTCTAAGAGCACACCTCTTGTCCCACCTCCAGAACAAATTTATCACATCGAAATTCTTAATTCCGACTCTTCCCATCTTTCTCCTACGATGGAAGAAAATGTTATCTCTAGGGAAGAAGTCGAGGTGTTCTTTGATAAAACTTCAATTTCTCCGAAAATTGTTGAGACTGACAATGATCCGGGGGAAGATGATTCAGTAAAAATAATTGATGAACCATTCCTTTCCCTTTCCCCGGAAGAAGTTTATGAAGAAGTTATTCTTGAAGAAAAGCCGTCAGATCCTTTGGAGCTCGAGCTCGAGGATGCTTGTACCGATTATGAGAGTTTTACGTTTGACACGGCTAGTGGCAATCCCACTTCTGATCTCAATCTTTCTATCCCATCTTTTGAAACCTTCTTCTTCGATATTGATCATTTGGAGGAGACGAGAAGTGGCAGTACCACTTCTCATGCTCATATCTCTCCTCCCGAATATGAATCATTTCATTTTGATATGAATGATCTTTATCCCGACAAGTTCTCCTATGAACTTTCTTTCTTTCTATCTCCTCCAAAATATGATAAATTCTATTTTGATCTGGAGGATGATTCTAGTCTGGGGGGAGGTATACCTTCTCATGAAGATTTCATCCCAACCCTCCCGCCCAAGACTTTTGACAAAATTTCTGCTGATGATGAAGAGCTTATTATGATCATCATCACCATCTTTATGCTCTTCATCACATATGATGTGACTTCTCCCATCCTTCACTCCTTCGGGAGTGAGGATATCATCTTTGACCCCGGTATTACCACTTCTGGTTATTCTTTCTAAAAAATACCGCGGGTATCTCATCGGAGTGGAACTTTCATGTGCTTCAGTGTTTATCCAAACATCTTGAACGAAAGTCCGATAAAGATTATCTTTTCCACTTGCTCCCCCAAGGACAAATAAATTCGGGGTCGAGTCAAGCTCATGTGACTCGGTTACCGAAAACAAGCGCTTCGTGGGAGGCACCCCATGCTTATCCATCTATCCTCTTATCTCTTTTCTAATAAAACATGAAGAGGTCTCCTCTTCCATATCTTGTGTTTCGTGTTTTCTGTGGTATGTCCAGGGATGCTCAATGATGAAGACTCTCGTGCTCGTAGTTTCCTTCACGCTACTCGAGTTTCATCATCCGCTGCTTATCGATATCCTAAAATCTTATCGTTTACATCTATCTTTTGGCATAATTAATAAACGGCCTTAGATTTTTGTAGGGATACCCTTACCTTTAAGACATTGAGGACAATGTCTCGTTTTCGTCTGGGGGGGTATTCTGTTGATTTGATTTTTGCCTTGCATTTTTGCCGTTTTCTCATGCAACCCCGTTTTTCCTCCAAAAATTGAAAAAATCCAAAAAAATGAGAAAATTTAAAAAAAACTTTGTCCAAAAAAATATAATAAATTTTGACATTTTTGTTGACTTTCCGCTGGAGAGAGTAGGAATAAAATTCTGACTTGATCGGGCGTATTGAGCTCTAGCTTGTCTCCTTAACCATTTATAATCTATAAGCTCGTGCTAGTCTTTTACACAAGGAGCTATAAAACGCGAATTCTTTTTAAGAGATTGCAAGTTCCCGTATTTGACTTTATATATGCATGGCTTGATTATTTGGCTAAGCATTCGCGGATCTTATTATTTAAGATTTTAAATTTGCGAAGAACGAGAAATGATAGAGTTGTTTATAAGTTAGATTGCTAAACGTGGAGTAGTTGGATCTCTTTAGAGCTCATCAAAGTTACTTGTGGCTTCTTGTTCCCATAAGCTTGTTTCACCTTAAAAATAGTAATCTAGGAATAATTAAAGGTATTTTGGTTTTGGCGAAAATTAGTTTCTATTTCTTCCTTAGAGAATTCTTGCTTATGAAAGTTGGGTACACATCAAGGTACTGCCAGTGTTACGGTGTAATAGACTATTCCATCTTGCCGGCTCGCAACCGATGTTGGGATTGTTATAAAAGCCGTAGGACTCGGGATTTGGCAAAATATATAATGAATAATGAATAATAATAATAATCCAAAGCCATAAAAAGTTTTCTACATCTTGCCGGTTCGCAGCCGATGTTGTAGACTTCTAATAAAGGCAGAGGAAAAATTCCAAGGTCATAATAGACTATCACATCTTGCCGGTTCGCAGCCGATGTTGTGATTGTTATAAAGGGCCAAGGATCAATAATAATATGTGCTTAATAATGTTAAAAATGCCAAATTTCGACTCCGAGGTATCCTAATAAAGGCTTCTGTCTCTGGACTCGTAGATGAGTTGTTTCGGTCGCAAATAAAAGGGATATCCTCAAAATCGTGTTAAATCAGAGACCTTGATATGGACCTCATTTTTGTATGCAACGGTTTTCGAGGGAAGGTTTAGAAACTACTTAGCATCTAAACTAGATATCTTTATCGGATTAAAAATTATCGAAACGAGAACTTGAAGAAATTCATTTCTCACCAAAAATAAAATAAATAGAGGAAAATAGGAATTTGGGAACAAAGAGTCCACAATTAGCTTTTCTGAGTAGTGTTGGCAATCTAACTTGTAAATGACAATGATTTCGTTTTTAAGCTTAGTTTGGGGACTCGTGAAAAATCAGGAACGACGAATTTTATCCGTATGGTCACTTCTTTATGAGTCGTGTTCCCTACTCGAAGACCCTAAAAGTTATCGAAAGATAATTGATTGTCAACAAAGCCGTCACATGGTCACATAAGAAAAATACAAAAATAGAATAAAAGGAAAATGGGGAGTTTTTAGAACTTAAGGTTTCTTGATCTCTTTTGAAAATTTTGCTACTTCTCAAAGTTAGTAAAAAGAGATTGGAAATTTTCGGTTTCAAAAACGTGTTTTTATAACATTGCATGAGGACATTGCAATAGCTTAGTCTGGGGGAATTTGGTATGTGCTTAAACACATACCTTTTCTTGACCAAAACGACGACAAAAACCCGACCAAAATGCCAAAAGATAGTTTGTTTTTGTGTTTTGTTTATGCAGGGACGGATATCGCGAAAAAAAACCGACAAAAAGACACAAGAAAACAAGAAAACGAGCACGAGATACGGAAAAGGCTCAGTACCGGAACCGGGAAAGAAAATATGGTCAAAAAGTCAAACGAGGTCCTCATATTATCCGAGATTGTCAAATTCAGCCCTTGGATTCAGTTTTGAAGAATGGCAAGATTAGTCCCTTGAAAATCCAGAATTGGCAAGAATAGTCCCTAGCACTTTACACTTAAAAATCACTTAAACTTTAACCACTTAAACCCGGATCCTATAAACTCTCACAATCCAGCCCACTTCAAAATAATCCCACAAGCCCATCAAAGCTAAAGTCCAATCCACACCTTAAACCCTCAAACCCAGTCCAATGCTAAATCCAACCCGGTCCAATATCCACACCCGGTCAAACTAATTAAACCGAAACTTAAATAAAAAAAATCTCCTCACTAACCCACTCGCCCTCCCACAAAAACGCTCCTAAAAATCCCCAAATTTTACTGTGGATGAACCCTAAAATGACTGCACCCTTAAATTAACCTCGGAACGAAATAATTACCCAATCATTTGATTCTTCTGGAAGCTCCTGACACTGCCAGGGACACGTGGGGGAAGCTGATTGGAGGTGCCACCTCACATAATCTAATCCAAGGGCTGAAATCAAGCGTGGAGACCAAGGCATGATCTAAGGGTGATGGATAGCTCGAGAGCACGAGGATCGCCAGCATGGACAGCCCAGAAGGTTCCCCTGAAGCTTATAAATAGAGATCCTCTCTTCATAGTCAAGATTGTCCAAATTTTATGCTTTTAAAAATTTGTTACCATTTTTATTCCTGTCATTTTTAATGTTTTCATAGTGTAATTTTTACATTTCAGTTGTAATTTTTATTTCCAATCACATTTTGTACTCAGTCTTTTTAAATTTAATGAAAGTCAAACTTGGTCAACTGTCCTGTTCATCAGCTTATTTTCATGTTAAGTGCTTATTTTTGAATATTTCTGCTTCTTAAATATAGTTTTGATATAATTCGTTGGTTATAAGCATCAGCTTCTTATTTCTTTATTATTGGTTAAAGTCAAAGTAAAAGTCAATGATCAGCTGATAAGCTGTTTGGTAAAAAGTTGTGGATAAGCTGATGGGATAGAAGCTGGAAATTGGGTTATATTATTGGCTTTTAAAAGCCTGGGTTGTATTGATTCTGAGCTCTTGTTGTTTTCAGTTGGATAAGGTGTAGTCCTGCTATGCATCATATTGTTCTAGCTTAGTTGTTACTGCTTATTATTGCTTTTTTGCTTTATGATTTCAGCTTATTAGATCTTAAGTACTTTAGTTGAGTA
>CP139507.1:250088853-250125260 GCA_021014915.2 Artemisia tridentata subsp. tridentata
CTTTCCCGAGTTTGAACCAAGCACACCCTTACTCTCACTTTTGGGAGGAAGAAGAAAAAAAAGAAAAAACTTTTTTCTTTTCTTTTCTCTTCTTTTACCTAATTAAATCGAGAACACACCTTAAGTGACATAAACCCCATCTATGATGTAAATTTACCATGAACCTTTTCTATAAACCTTCATGTAACTGTGTTTTTTATATTATAATAGCATTTCTTAGAAAAATGTCTTCATTCTTTGTTACTTTTTCTAAAACATTTTTATTCTGTCATATACTTTTAATGTCTTCCTTGTAAACAGTTACCGGTTCAAAAGATATATTGTTGCTAATAAGTAGTATAACCGACTTTATTTTAGTTCATTGACAAACATATTTTTCTTTTATATAAATTTATTCGTTAACATTTTTACTTTATGTATTTACTGATAATATTATCCCACCAAAAGTTACCAAAATTTTAACTAGTGCAACTTATATATCAAAAACAATTAAAATATTGTAATCGTGTTGGCTTGTTGCTACATTTTAACTCCAAATAAGATAAGCAATACGTGTATTTTGACCGTAAAATAACAATACTCATTTCATCGAAACATGATTCTCCGTATATTACTTGTAATCTTTAACTAACAAGAAATACCCGATGTATAAACGAGTTTTTGATAAAAGTCACATTTGACTTAATTTCTAATTTTACACACGGAAAGTCAACTATTATAAAAAAATCACATGGACAATAAACAAAGAGGGAATACAACAAAGCAATGAAGAAAAAGTCAGACATGTAACCAGTCAAACATTACACAACTTCATGAACTTTTCAAATCTGATAGGAACTAATCAAACTAAAACAGGTAATCCAATTCATTACAAACTACACAAAGTTTTATACATTTTACTCCCGTTTTGTTGTCAAACATGATAGTTAATAATGAGGCTATGAAGCTTTTTTAATCAATGGAGGACAAAAAAGCTAACATAATCGCTGTTACATTAGTCATCTTTCTCATCTCGGCCGTCATCGTAGCTCGGGTAGTTCTCAATTTCTCAAAATCATTTTTTCTCATCGTAGGGGCTGCAGTTGCCGGGATTGTTGCAGTCATTGCTTTCTACTTCATCCGTCGTCATCTCCACCAGAGACGACAGATGATGGAAACTAGACTTGCTTCTGAAGGAAGAGAACTCAGAATTGAGTATAGTTTCCTTAGAAAAATAGCTGGGCTTCCAACTAAATATCGTTACAAGGACCTTGAAGAAGCCACCGATAATTGGAAATCCGTGATAGGAAAAGGCGCTTCTGGTTGTGTTTTCAAAGGATTATTAAAAGAAGGGATCCCAGTCGCGGTGAAAAGAATCCAGCATGAAGAAGAACGAGGTGATAAAGAGTTTCGATCTGAAATTGCAGCCATTGCTAGCGTACAACATGTTAACCTCGTTCGTCTCTATGGATATTGTGTTCACAATAGTTCAAGGTTTCTTGTTTATGAATACATCCCGAATGGATCCTTAGCCAATTGGATCTTTTCTAGACCAGTAACTGCGAGAACCGTGGGTGGATGCTTGTCATGGAACTTACGATCCGTAGTTGCACTTGATGTTGCTAAAGCACTAGCGTACTTGCATACCGACTGCCGATCTAGAGTCTTGCATCTTGATGTTAAGCCGGAGAACATCCTTCTTGATGAGAACCACCGAGCTATTGTTTCTGATTTTGGATTATCCAAGCTAATGACAAGAGACCAAAGTAGGGTTTTGACCACATTACGAGGGACCAAAGGGTACTTGGCACCCGAATGGTTATTGGAACTTGGTGTTTCTGAAAAGTCGGATGTTTTTAGTTACGGAATGGTGTTGTTGGAGATCATAGGAGGGAGGAGGAACGTGACGGTTATAGACACGGGTTGTTCAGGTGACCGTTCGAAGAGAAAGTTTCAGTATTTTCCAAAGATAGTGACTGAGAAGCTAAAAGCCGGAAGGATCATGGAAGTTGTCGATCAACGGCTTTTGGATCACGGAGGTATTTTTTAATTCTTTTAATTATATACTATAGTGACACATATATACATTTTTTTATCTTGACTTGAACTCACAGTTATTTGGTTAATGGATAACAGGTATTGATGAGAAAGAAGTGACTAAGATGGTCCATGTGGCGTTATGGTGCATACAAGAGAAAGTGAGGCGGCGACCAAAAATGGTGGAGGTTGTGAAGTGGTTGGAAGGGCGAATGGCAGTGGAAGAGCCACCAGAAACTCAAATGATAGTGGTTGATCTTTTGTCTATAGAAGATGATGATGAACAAGATGAAGGCCAAATTGGCAATAAAAGGAAGAAACCAAGGGTTGTTGCTAGAGTGGCATCGCAATTGAATGGTTGTTTGACAACTAATAAGAGTAATTCTCTGTCTTCTAAATCGTTTTCGTATTCAATGTCCATTATTTCGCCAAGATAGATAGTTAAGCTATTTCATTATCTTGTATTGAATTGTACATCATACAATGAAAATTATAAGTTCCATTGGCATTCGTGTCATTGAGAATACTAATACTCCCTCCGTCCTAGTTTAGGTGCACACTGATTTCATGTATAGTTTGCGATTATCCTTGCATGATAAGAGTTGAAGTAAAACCTTGCAGGCAGGTCCCACTTCTATGATTTGTCTTTCAGATGGATTCCTTCGGACCTTATTCACTCCTACACACATGAAGAACACGCGTTAGGCTCGCCCCGGGTTTTATCCCAGGACCAACCTCCGGCGTGAGAATGAGTATCGAGCGGTTATAATATGAACACTGATGTCAGAGTAAAAGTAGTAGGTGTAAAATTGAATGCATATCATAAATGAAGTGTGGGTATTTATACTACACACACCTACTGTACCTGTTTACCTTGGGACCAAGCGAGTTGACCTATGCCTGACCTATAAAGTAGGTGTCAAGCCATGTGGGAGACACAATCCCAGAAAATATGGGATGTCAGTGGCTGATGAGACTGTTTACTGTAGATGGCGGCGGTCCGCTCCGTAGGTGTGTCCGAAGGTGAGATGTCAGTCCGGACGAAACATGACGTCCGGATACAAGTATGGTCCGGACGAAGCATGGCGTCCGGACACATACACCAACATGTCCCCCCAGTATTGTAGCATCGGTTGAAGACTGATGGTGCAATACTTATATAACATATCTACGCTTCTTGGCTTCTTGGTACAGTATCGGTCCGGCATGTGTTCATCCAGACACATATACCAACATGTCCCCCCCAGTATTGCATTACTAGTAGAAGACTAGTAATGTAATACTTTGAAGAATATCTTACGGTTTCTCATTTTGTATTCTTCGGATATGTCTTTTATTTCTATGCCCTCGTCCATATTTTGTTTGTACATTTACTCCGGGAGCACAAACTTTCGTTATAAACAATGCATAGTTCCAGGGGGAACAAACCCTATGTACTAAAGATATGGATTACACCTCCTTGAAAGGCTCGTCAAGCCTTGATGGGCTAATTTAAACAATGCATAGTTATAAACAATGCATAGTTCGGATATGGATTACATAAATGTTAGGCCGGTGGTTGAAAGGCTCGTCAAGCCTTGATGGGCTAATTTAATTGTAGGCCCATGGGCCGAGCAAAGTAGTATTCATTTGAGTGTCAATATCGGCGCGCCACGCGTATGCTGATCATGAATATCTAACGTTCTATATTTTGCCACGTCAGTGAGTGGCAGGCTGACGTGACGCTTTCGCTTGTTTCTATGTCTTGCCCTATATATATAGGTTTGGCTCTTACAAGTGTTTTTCTCTTAACTGTGTATTTTCTTACCTTATCTTCGGTGTTTATACATTTTGCACGATTTGCTCGACCGTTGAGAAGTTCCAAGAGGTGCGTTACCTTATTTTTTGTAATTATCTTTAGTACTTGTTCCATCGGCATCCTTTTAGATATGACCGCTGAGATGAATGAACAGGGGGATTTCCCATTGGTAAGTAGACTTGGGCCTCAACCCAGTAGAATAGCACCTAAGTTTGATATGCATGTACATACTTCCAAGTTGACGCAAGGTAAGCTGGACCGTGTGGTTGAAGAGTTCGGCGTTCCTTTAGACTTACATCCGATGCTTCCTCCGGTGGGCATGACCATGGATATGTTGCCGGAGAATAAAATTGGTGTTTATGTTCACCAACTGAGGACGGGGGGTGTCAGGATTCCTTTCTCGACATTTTTGCTAGCGGTGATAGGATACTTTCGGGTACACATTTCTCAGCTGGTTCCGATAGGCTTGAATAGGGTAACCATGTTTGAGATCCGATGCTATAGTCTGGATGTGGTGCCGACTGTTCCCCTATTCAGGGTTTTTTATAGGCTGTGCAAGCAGGGGCACTGGTTTTCTTTTGAGAGCCGGACGGGAGCGAAGGCCCTAAAATGTTTCAAGGAGGTGTTGACCGGGCTGAAGAACTGGAAGGGTCATTTCTTTTTAATAGATCGGAGGGCAATACCGCATGGTATGCCGTGGAGGCATAGGGACTCTAAAGTTACCGATGATTTTCCTAGGGTTTATTCTGAGAGGGACGCTGAGAGGGTTGCGGAGAAGGTTATTTTCTTGAGGAAGCCTTCAGATGCTATTTTATGGATGGTGGGGCTTGGTAGAGTTTTCGAGTATCCCGGATATAAGGGCGTTTTAAAGGATGCCGATGGGCATGGTAATACAGATTTTCTTAGTTATCGTTCGTAGGAGCTGTTTGTTTCTTGGTTTGGTCTGGGTTTTTTTTTTTTTTTTTTTTTTTTTTTTTTTTTTTTTTTTTTTTGTAGTTCTTTCCATGACGGAGTATCTGGAGCTTCCGGTGGAGATTGATGTGGAGGTTGGCAGGGGAGATCCTTTTGAGGAGGGGAGTGAGAGGCCGGTGAGAACAACCGAGCCTTTGGCACCAGGGAGTGCCGTTCCCGAGACCACTCCTTTATAGAAGGTAGTTGAGAAGGCGGATTTGAATGTGCTGACTGCTAGAGAGGAGAAAGAGAGAAAAAAGCTGAAAGCTGAGGTTGAGGGGAAGAAAAGGAACGCTGAGGGGGCATCGGTGACCACCACGTCTTGTAAGAAGAAGAAGACCAAATTGAGGGAGGACGACGAGCCGTCGGACCGAACTCTTGATGTCTCCCCCCTTCGTCACATTGAACCGCAAGTGGTTGCCAACATTGCAGGGAACCAGGGGGGAGGAGAAGGGCCGGAGGAGCAGGTTGAAGGTGGTGATGATAATCCGGAAGTTGAGGTGTCCGAGCATGAGCACACTGCTAAGACCAATCTTGAAGGGCAACCTACTCAGGAAACTCATACAGGAAATCAACCATCTTCTTCTGATGGTAAGGAATGTCCTTCGGATGCTACCTCCCCCCCTCTTCTTTTGAATATATATGTTGTGTTTATGTCTCCTCGTTGGTTTTGTAGATCATTAGGATCATTCCATACATTCCCCGCCTCCTTCCACGGTACATCCGTCAGTCGGAGAAGGTAAAGTAAGCTCGCCTTGTGATATCACTTGTTATGGCCTTGTTTTTGTTGAGTAATTTTAATGTTGTCGCAGATGAGGGTTCTTTCGAGGGAGAAATTTTTGTTCCAGGCTGGTCTCTTCCCAACCATGTCCGGTTGGACTCCTATAGGGCTTGCTTGGAGTTGCTGGCACATCTCACACCTCCGGCTGAGAAGATTGCACTAGAAGGACTGACCGATAACCAGCTGGTTCATCGGTCGTATGAACAGGCCGGAGGTGGGATAGCTATGCAGGCTGAGCTACTTCGCCGCTTCAATCAATTTCTTGGTGAACACAAGGAGTTGGACCGAATCTATAAAGACAGCATAGTGGAACACAGCGCGGAGCATGGCAGATATGTGCGGTTGGTTGAAGAGTTTGATGCTCTCAAGCAAGAGTTGGCTGATGTGAGATCCGGCATGTCAGAGCGAGAGGAGGGTTTAGCTGTTCGGCTGGCTGAGATGGAGAGAGATAGGGATAAATGGAAAAGAACAGCTGAGTCTCACGCTGAGGGTGTTAAGAAGCTGGAGCAAGAGATGGGGAAGAAAAATGAAGTCTTGGGGAAGGTAGAGGGGGCAAATAGGGATCTGCTTGCTGAGGTGGGACGACTGGAGATAGAGCGTCAAAATGTTGTGAAGGATCTTCATCCGACTGCTTGTCAACGGTTGTTTCGTAGCTCCGAGTACAAAGAAAAGATGGGATGGGTTTATAGTTTGGTGTACACCGCAGGGTTCCTGGATGGTCTTGCCTACGAACGAAAGAAAGATGACCATGAACGACTTCTGGGTAAATTTGACAAGCTTAACATGGAGGCTCCCCGTATCTGGCAGGCAGAGTATCTGAAGTTGTTTGATGCCCAGTACCCGTATATTCAGAAGCTTGCCGATTCTTACCGGATGCCATTGGGTGACCTCATGAATCTCTTTCCTGTCGTTAGTGCTCCCAAGCCGAAGTCTGTAGCAGCAGCCCCGCCTCAGAAGGTCGGAGAGTCTTCCGGCGTGAAGCGCAATCCGGGCGAAGGTTCCTCCCTTGTTGAGAATGTCGCGGGTGAAGACTCTTGATTGTTTTTATTTGTTTCTTCTTTCGGATGAATGTAATAATAATAATTGTGGTGGACAAATGTTGTGTAATAACTTGTTTGTGACGATTTGAAGACATTGTTCTTAGACTTACTGAAATAATTGTTGCCTACATTGTCTGCATAAATATCTTGTTTATATGTGTGATCGGCGACGAGGTGTTTTTTAGGTCGGCCTATCTTGTTTGGAGTATTTAGGATGCCGCCCAATATCCCCACCTTCAGAAGTTTGGTGGTTTTGCTCGTCTTCCATTAAGTGGCCTCATGAAACTTTTTTTTTTTTTTTTTTTTTTTTTCAAAATTGAGTATCGTTGGAATCCTTGCGATCCAGCATACCGGAACCTCTTCGGGTGTGAAGGAGATCGCTGTATACGGTTGTTCGTGACTGATGTCACTTTTTTGCATCCTTACTTTATGAACGCGCAGCTTGACTTGCTTGATCATTCGGTATAGATTGACTTGATGATTCGGTCTATAAACTGGAGTGTCACACATTTCTTTTACTTATCGCTTTTATCGTCTTTTGATTTTACGGCGCGTTTGCCATAATCCGTTGCGCTTATTGGACGGAGTGATTTCATGATCCGCTCATGAGGGAGGGAGTGTTTTCCACAATCCGTTGAATTTATTGGCCGGAGTGATTTCACGATCCGCTCACGAGGGAGGGAGTGGTTTCCACAATCCGTTGAATTTATAGGCCGGAGTGATTTCACGATCCGCTCACGAGGGAGGGAGTGGTTTCCACAATCCGTTGAATTTATTGGCCGAAGTGATTTCACGATCCACACACGAGGGAGGGAGTGCTTTCCACAATCCGTTGAATTTATTGGCCTGAGTGATTTCACGATCCGCTCACGAGGGAGGGAGTGTTTTCCACAATCCGTTGAATTTATTGGCCGGAGTGATTTCACGATCCGCTCACGAGGGAGGGAGTGTTTTTCACAATCCGTTGAATTTATTGGCCGGAGTGATTTCACGATTCGCTCACGAGGGAGGGAGTGTTTTCCACAATCCGTTGAATTTATTGGCCGGAGTGATTTCACGATCCGCTCACGAGGGAGGGAGTGTTTTTCACAATCCGTTGAATTTATTGGCCGGAGTGATTTCACGATCCGCTCACGAGGGAGGGAGTGTTTTCCACAATCCGTTGAATTTTTTGGCCGGAGTGATTTCACGATCCGCTCACGAGGGAGGGAGTGCTTTCCCCAATCCGTTGAATTTATTGGCCGGAGTGATTTCACGATCCGCTCACGAGGGAGGGAGTGTTTTCCACAATCCGTTGAATTTATTGGCCGGAGTGATTTCACGATCAGCTCACGAGGGAGGGAGTGTTTTCCACAATCCGTTGAATTTATTGGCCGGAGTGATTTCACGATCCGCTCACGAGGGAGGGAGTGTTTTCCACAATCCGTTGAATTTATTGGCCGGATTGATTTCACGATCCGCTCACGAGGGAGGGGGTGTTTTCCACAATCCGTTGAATTTATTGGCCTGAGTGATTTCACGATCCGCTCACGAGGGAGGGGGTGTTTTCCACAATCCGTTGAATTTATTGGCCAGAGTGACAGGGCACATGACATTTTATAATTGTAACATAATTTGCCCGGAAACTGGAGAGATCACAGATTATTACAGGTACTAATGAGCGTTAGTTTACATTTTCCACAAAAGACAATTCCAAAAGTAAACTTCATCATACATCCATTATGGTAGCGTCCCAGTCGTCCGGTGCTGCTTTTTTTGAATGAGGTTTTGAAGCCAAAGCCTTTATGTGAAGGTTTTGGAGTCAAAGCCTCCTTGTCTGTTCTCTTTGAAGGTCCTTCGTGAGAAGTTCATGTACTCCGTTGGTAGCACAGTTCCGGCAATGTCTTTTTCTTTGGAGTTCTCACAGCTTGCGTTTGTTCCTTTTGGCGTCTCGTTCGTCTCCAGGCTGAGAGTCTTGGCTTCCCTGGAGGCTGCTTCTGGTCGATTTTTCTGGAAGCCTCGGTATTCGGCCTTGGCGGTCAGCCGAGTAGTTAAGGTTGCGATCCCTTTCGGGGTGGGGAACTTCATCATGGAGTGGCTTATCGAGGTAATAGCTCGTAGTTCTTCGAGACCAGTTCTCCCTAATATCACGTCGTAGGATGACGGAGACTGTACGACATAGAATTTCATAACTGATCTTCTGTACTTTCCACAACTGCCCAAAAGCACCTCTAAAACAATCTTCCCCCTCGGCTTGCTCCTTTCTCCCGAGAAACCTGTCAAGGCGGTGTGGGTCGCTTTGATCCTAGCCTTTGTTTCGGTGCTTAGCTTGTTAATGCAATGCTCTTATATAATGTTTACCGACGACCCCCCGTCCACAAGTATCTTCCGGACCAGACTTCCCTCGATACTGCCTTTTACAACGAGGGGTTCATATGATAATCTTCCGAACGCAATGGGAGGGAAAGTTATTGGCACGTTCATCCATTTCTTATTCCCATGTTCAGACTCCGGTTCCCGATTGTCAGGTGAGTTTTCTATTAGATTGATTACTTTGGCTTTCCCATTATCATTCTTCCTTTGTTGGTCTTTATCCCTCTCCGTCTCCCGTTGTCTGAAATCTTTCAGGAGGTGGTCCAGCTTTCCGGATTCTAAGGCGAACGACAGTTGTTTCTTGAGTTGGTGGCAATCGTTAGTAAGATGTCCTTTTTCCCTGTGGTATTCGCAGAATTTGTCTAAATTTTCCTTTCTCGCCCTGCTTCCGATTGGGCGAGGGAGAGGTAAGTTCAAATGGTGTTCTGTGGCGAGGATTTCCCTAGGGGGCTTAGTTAACGACCACAGTCCGCCGGGCCATTTTGGTGGATCATTGCGATGGTAGTCCAAGAGGGGAAGATCATTGCGGGGAAGATCACTGCGGGGGTAGCTTCTGAGGGGAACCGCATAGGGGTGGTATGTGTCCTTCTGTCGGTAATCGTTTCGGCGATCCACCCGCGGTCTGTCGTTTCTAAAACCCTGGGTTCCTTTCTTGTTTGAGTCGAAACCCTCACCCTTCGGCAGTTTCCGTACTACGGAACGCTTCTTCAGACCTTATGAAGTCATCCACCCTGGTAAACATTTCCGTGACCGTACGCGGAACCCTATCGGAGAACTTTTTGGCGAGAGCTGGGCATTTGTGTGCGCTCATGAAGGCTGAGATTCTCATAATCTCCGGTACACCGCTTATGTAGCTTGCCTCGTCTGTCCATCTCTCCTTAAAGTCCGAGAGGGACTCGTGAGCCCGGCGACGATTTTCGTGACCTCTGTGGGGTTCTTTATACACTTCTTCCTGAGTGAAAATCTCGTGGAGAACTGTTCCCTCAATTCGTTCCAACTGTCAATACTTCCGGGTTCTAACCTTTCGAACCATCCACCTGCGGCCCCATCCAATGTTTGTTGAAACATGCGGCACCATACGGGCATCGGCCACTCCCCCTGGTTTGCGGCTCCTGTGAACCTGGTGAGGTGATCGTTCGGGTCCGTCGAGCCATCATAAAACCTCATGTTCAGCGGCATGGTGTGACTCGGTCCGGAGAATTCCACAATGCGGCGAGTAAACGGCGATCTCGACGTCTCTTTAAAGGGCTTACGTAAATCATCATCCTTCCCCTTGTCCTTTACCTGACTTGCATTCTCTTCGTCCTCAAAGTTTAATTGTATTGGCTTGAGAGCACTCCCACTCAGCCTGTTGTGCTTTTTGATAAGTTCCGTCAGTGATGCCACTTGAGCCACAATCATTTCTCGAAGACTGGGGGACTCTTCGCCCGGGCCTTCGTTCGAGTTTCGAATGTTGCCTGTTTCGTCCCGGTTGTTATTATTGGGTTAAAGGGTGCTATCGGTTTCATTCAGGTTTCGGACGTTATCGGTTTCGTATCGGTTGTCGTTGTTGGGTTGAAGGACGTTGTCGGTTTCATTCGGTTCTAAGATGTTATCGGTTTCATATCGGTTGTCATTGTTTGTTTCGTTCCCTCCATCTCCGAAGCGGAGAGAAGTAAAGGAAGGACCAACCATGTCAATGCTCTAGTAGATTGAATAGCGGTTCCCACGGATGGCGCCAATTTGTTGAAGTAAAATCTTGCAGGCAGGTCCCACTTCTATGCTTTGTCCTTCGGATGGACTCCTTCGGACCTTATTCACTCCTACACACAAGAAGAACACGCGTTAGGCTCGCCCCGGGTTTTATCCCAGGACCAACCTCCGGCGTGAGAATGAGTATCGAGCGGTTATGATATGAACACTGATGTCAGAGTAAAAGTAGTAGGTGTAAAATTGAATGCATATCATAAATGAAGTGTGGGTATTTATACTACCCACACCTACTGTACCTGTTTACCTTGGGACCAAGCGAGTTGACCTATGCCTGACCTATAAAGTAGGTGTCAGGCCATGTGGGAGACACAATCCCGGGAAATCTGGGATGTCAGTTGTAACACCCCCAAAATATCGCAGCGGTGTCAACGGGGTGCTACCTCATAGCACAAAGTACAAGGTATAGAAAACGACCTCTAAATGAGACGTTTTAAAAAGTTACCATTCGAATAAATAGAAATCAGAGTTTACACAACGAAAGGTCCCAAAGTGAAATAACAATACATAAGTTTTAAAGCATATCGAATGGTATATGATAATAGCACAAGTCTCCAAAACATGCCTTAAGACTCTATGCTCCGTGCCACCGCTATCGCCTTACTAACCTGAGATAAACATGCTAAAAAGTGTCAACACAAAGGTTGGTGAGTTCATAAAGTTTGTTATCAATAAGTTGAAAAGTTCTTCGAGAATGTTTCCACAGCAAAGGCATTGTAAATCCACTTAGTTGCAAATCCCGCCCATAACAAAACTTGCAACCTATGTGTTTACAACCCACTGCTAAAATATAGCTTGAGTAAGACATGTGCGTATACGAGGTGCGTTCTATAACACTAGAAGACCTTATGCTGCTCACTAGGAGACTTATGTTCGGCTACCCCAAGTGATAGATACTTAGGTCCGTGATATGTTCTGTACGGCTACCCCAAGTGTTAGATACTTAGGTCCATGATATGTACTGTACGGCTACCCCAAGTGTTAGATACTTAGGTCCGCGATATGTACTGTACGGCTACCCCAAGTGATAGATACTTAGGTCCGCGAGTTGCTTTCAAGAATAACGCAAATAAGTTTAACACAATCATGTATGTAAGCAAGCAGTTTAAGCATGTATCTCCCCCAAAAGTTCAAAACGTATAAAGTAGGGGCTATGAAACTCACCTGATATGATAGCACAATGATCACAATGTATATGATGAAAATGAGGCTCGGTCTCTAACCGCGACCTATTATGAATGATATGATCTAGCGTAAGCAATGATACAATGCTACACATGCCAAATACGTATGTTAACGATACCACTCGTTAGTTTTGAAAATAACTCTTATTGTCGAAAAATACATTTTTGACATCTCGATAAGTCGTAAACTACATTTCGTGTAAAAATGTTGAAACGTTACTCCACGATCCCTATTTGTTGTTCTATCGTCAAATATAATAGTTTCGTCGCAAAATAACTCTTTTTATAACTTGTGAAAATGTGACCAAACGGCCTCGCAAAACTAGCCGCAAAATATTGCACGTTAAGAGTTAGCGGTAAAACTTGACGTTTTTGAAATCCTTGTAACATAATCTCAAAGTCGTCTCTTATGACTTTTGATCACACGCGCCTCGATCATATAGAAAATCGGCTATCAATATAGTGTCTTGTAAAACAATTTCTATACTTAGAAATATTTTCTTATAATGGTTGTTTTTGGAGATATTCGGAAAATCATATCTTACTCGTTATAAGTCCGATCAACGAACGGTTGATCGATTTGGAAACTAGGCCGGGTATACTTCGTTTCACCCAAAGGAGTTCGTAGCTCAAAACTATCTCTAACGATGGGAAAATAGCTCGCAACATGGTGACTTGTAAAAACTGTTTACACTTAGAATTTATTTTTGCTATAAGAAGCTGTCAACAAATATATTAATCGTCGGCTTTTCAAAAATTCATATCTCGGTCGTTTCAAGTCTGTTTTCAACGTTCTTTATATCCACGCGTTCGTCACAACATGAACTAACATGTTTTCAGTGGTTCGGCTCAGCTAGACTACGGCTAACACCTCGTTCTGTCCCCTGAAGTTAGGCTAACAGCATGTATTTTTCAAGAAAATTGTTTTTGTGTTGTCTAACTTTAAAACTTCGTATCTCCTTCATTATAACTCGGTTTTTAGTGATTCAAGCACCCACGTTTTCGTTTTTGAGAGTACTTTCTAAATATGAAAGCTAAAATAACGCCATGTTTACTGATTTTTCCAGAGTTTGTATTTTTGGACAGTAGGTATATAAATACGTTAAAAACTCATTTTCTCGGTTCACGGCTTGATCAAACTACTTCAAAGCAACTCCACAAATACACAAATCCTACCATACACCTTCTTAGGGTGTCATGAGTCCTAAACATCGCTAAAAATAATGGGCTTCGCGGGGATGTTAATAAAACGTACAGATCTAGTGTTTGAGATAGTTTTAGTGAAAAATGAATCAAGTGGTATGTATAACATAACTTTTGCATGGCTAGCTCTCAAAATAATTAGAAAATACAACAATATATGAATAAAAGGAAGTATGAAATGATCAAAAATGGTGTTCTTGAGCTTACTTGATGATTGATGAGTTAGGATGAAAAATGACCACAACCTTGGAGTTTTTATTGCAAAACCCTAACAAGGATGATATAAGGAACTTGTATAACCCTTTTGCTTGAAAAATTTTATGGATCCCTCTTGTGATTCTTGTTTTGGCCGTGTACTAGGGGGAAGGAGGGAAAGAGTTTGTGTTATTTTTAGCTAGTGAAAATATGTTATGAAAATATGTTATGAAATAAACTAAGTATTTATACTTCTTAAGCATTTAAAGACTTTTAACTTATAAGGCTTGTAAAATGAAATAAGGGGGGCGGCACAAGGTTTTTAGGAAGAGGTAATATGGTATTTTTAGCTTATAAGATATTTTAGGATAGGATTTAGTTAGTTTAGTGTATAATTTCGGCGTTATCGGGTACCGGGTTAACTAAAAATAAATCGTGACGAATAAAAATAAAATACGACGAAGTTGTAAAAACTTATAAAATCATGTTACTGATAAGAATCGGGTGTTAAAATAATGATCGTGATGAAATATCGCAAACCGATGGAGTTATAAGCTCTTAACGGGAAGATATAGCAAAAGGTTTCAAAACACCGGGTAAATTAATAATATAAATTTTATATCATTAAAATTAGCATGAAAATATATTAGGATCATAGTCGGGAGTATTTGGGTATAATACTAGTAGTAATGACTGAGTAGTAACGTTTACTGAACAAATGAACATACGTAAATTGAGATGATGAACTCCCGTGCATAGTAAAGACTCGAAAATGCGAATTGTGACATCAGTGGCTGATGAGACTGTTTACTGTAGATGGCGGCGGTCCGCTCCGTAGGTGTGTCCGAAGGTGAGATGTCAGTCCGGACGAAACATGACGTCCGGATACAAGTATGGTCCGGACGAAGCATGACGTCCGGACACATACACCAACAATAAGGTCATTGAGGTTGAATATAGTAGATGTTAATTGAGCCTGTTTATGATTTACAAGGCACAGTGGATGCGTTCGAACCAAATGGAAACATGCAGAGACGAACCAGGACTATAAATGACCCCAAGCATTTACCGAAAAACTAAACAATACTATAAGCACATATTTTTGAACTCGGTACATTTTGAAAAGTTATGCTTAAACCGTTAACAATAAATGAGACAAATTTGATTAATTTCCATTTTGACGATCATTGGAGCAGCATATAAGTTTTCGATCAAGAATGAAACCTTATTTTACCAACACGTTTACAACATGGAAGTGTTCCGAACATCCCACCATCCTACCAAAGAATTGAGGGGCTGCTTGGTATGGGGTATTGTGGGGGTGGGGAATGGGTAAAGGATTCAAAAGGGCCCACATTCTCTCATTAATTGTGCTTGGTTAGATGATGCAAAGGTATTGATTACCCAGTACTGGGTAATCAACCATTATAGAGTAAATTGGGGGGGGGGGTAAGGTAATGATTACCCACCTCACCCATTCCTTTGCATTCCCTTACTCTTTCCCTTTTCCCTATACTTACCAAGCAGCCCCTGAGTGTGATGATTCAAATCATATAAAAAAGGTCAAAAGTTCAATATAGATCTCATATTTGTCATAGATCCAATAAACTAATCATGTCCATTCATTTTTTAATCAAAAAAAAAAAAAAAAAAAAAAAAAAAACTTTCACCATTTTTTTAAAAATTAAATATCTCGCAAACCGTTAATCGTTACGCCAAAAAATATATACAATCGCGACGAGAATTTAATTATCTTTTTATAGATATGCATTTATATATACTTTTGACCATTTTTTTTTTCAAAATTTTCACCCAGAAAAATCACACGTGATTTATAAAAATCACATGTGATTTTATTTTTACAAATCACATGTGATTTTTATGAGTTTTCTGGGCGGAAATTTTGAAAAAAAAAATTGTCGAAGGTATAGAGAAGTGCTTATCTATAGATAGATAATTTAATTCTCGTCGCGATGGTGTATTTTTTGTAGATTGAAGATTTACCGTTTGCAAGATATGTTGTTTTAAAAAAAAGGTGAAAAATGGTTTTTTATTAATTTAGATGAAAAATGGATGGCTAAGATTGGTTATTTGAATCTATGATAAATATGAAATCTATATTGATCTCAGCTCTATAAAAAGATGTGTTGTATAGTTGAAAATGGAAAAAGATCAACAAAACATTTTTTGTCTTTACACTCGCCTAGAATGCGAGGCCCATTGAGATTTTAAATAAAACAAACCTTCATTCAATGTAATCCTTATTTTCCTGGCGATTTGGACGATGACCCATTCAAATAATTTGTCTTGGCCTATATCCATACGAAGCTTCCTATACGAACAATATTGAAATAGCTTTTTTTATATCGACATAGAGCCACGTACACTCGCTTCTTCTAAGTTCTACTCCTTCCGTCTCAATTTAATTGTCAGGAGACAAAAAACACGAATATTAATAAAAGTGAGACCACTTTTATTTTCAACCACTCAAAGAGAATATTCCCTTATTATATTCTCTAGTTTTTACTAAAAAGAAAAAGTGGACAATTAATTTGAGACACCCTAAAAGAAAATATGGACAATTAAATTGAGACGGAGGGAGTAATAAGTATGTAATGATTAATGTTTGAATTATGATCATTGACGGGATAGGTTATAAAGACCCGGTATTTCTACAAGTAATACTTTTCATGTTTTTTGATTTTTTTGATTTTTTGATGTTTGATTTTGTGATTTTTCTTTTATTTTTATAATTTTGTTTATATGATAAAACTGAAAAACGGAAAGTGCGAAATAAATGATATAAAGTTTAACAAGTCAAAAGTATTAAAATGCCAAAAAGTACGGAACAAAAACTGATAAAAAACTGTGATATACTGTAAACTGTTGGTCAAAGGGGGTAGAAGTACGAAACATTTGTACTTTTTGTGAGCCAGAGTTACCAGTAGTACTACTTATCATTTACATACTAAAAGTTTCTCTACATGCCATGGTTCTAAAAGGCACGCAACGGCTTCGCAAAGGCGTGAGGCTTGGTCATGCTGCCACGCCACACGTTATGCCGCCTTATGTCAGGTCTTTTTGTAAACTCGATATATATGAAATATGATATAAATATATAAATATTTTTTTATTTTGTGCCGCCTTATAAACGCAAAAGCTTCGTCTTGGCCGCTTAGGCATAAGGCTTGGTCATGCCGTGTAGGATTCTACAAAAATCCATTGTAATAATTCTCAAGGATTAATGATAATCTTGTATTACCGTTTAATAAAACCTATTTTTACGGGGAAATTTGAACTTTTCTCATATTACTATTCTTACCACGTCACGTTATCACAATGATCAACGAATAAGGACACGTAATTCGGGACACGATTGTACACAAACCACAATTATCACTAAATTTGAATCTCACCAATGATGAATAATGCTAATAAAGTTTCCACACTAATCTCACTTAGCATTCACTAATTAATCTCGCTAAGTACAATTAACTTTCAATAATTACCTTCATTAACTTCCTAAATCACAAACCAACCGGGCCCTTATATCTCAGCCCACCAAACGAGCCCAAAAGTCCAACCCATCACACTTATATTTTTCTTTCTTTTCTTTCTTTCTCTTATAAACCCGATCACAAACACCCTATAGAAACCGCTCGTAGCTTTGGAATATCGAACATAACCTATCTATATTTTTACACCATCATGACCACCACCTACTAAACTCTCTTTGTGCAAATTCCCAGCTATGAATGTCATGTACTACCACAGTAACTGAGGCCATATTTTTCGTCCCATAATTCGACTATACGTATAGAAATAAAGGCCAAAACTAAACCATTTCGCACCCCGCTTTTTCCTGCGATCTTCTAATAACATTCTTAACATATTGTGATGTTTAAAAGAAGGTTTGGACTGCAGAAAAAGTCTGTGGCTCGCTAGCTTCATTTTGGTACCTTTATTAATGCAAACCGAATATATATATACTACAAGAAGTAAGATACAATGTACCTACCTCCAAATATCTTTCCACAATCTACTAATGTCAGTGAATGAGCATAGGTGTCCTCTTATTCACTAGTCATCCACAGTAACTCCAATGATAAGGTCAATTGGTCAAATGAAACGTGTGTGAATCTTCTATAAGAATACCTCATTCTATCACACTCTACCCTACCCACATTTCACTATCTTTCACCTCACCAAATGCTCTATGATGACGTATAGTCCATACCCGGGTCACGAACCCGATTAGTAAACAATACTAACAATTAAGCCCACCACGTATGGGCCGCAACTGGACTACCAGTTATGTGACTTGGGTCGACAAAGCCCAAGCCCAAAGTTATTTCCGGATAATATATGGAGTATCTTCTAAATAAAGAGGATATATACCAAATATCCGATGTCGGCTAACACGCCGAGGAGTAGGGAACACGAAACCTACTAGGTTTTCGTGCATATATAAAGGGCATTCCAGCCCTCGGTAGAGGTACGATCTTCAGAAAACCCTAACCCCTTACTAAACCCTACATTCGATTACTTACTCTCACGCCGGAGGATAATCGGGGGAGACAATCCCTCGATAAGCCTAACGGTGTTTGTTCTTTTTCTTAGTGCGCAGGTTCCATCAAGCATTAAGATTCGAATTGGTACGAGAATAGAAGCCCTGTCAAGGAACGCCCAACTTTTGTATCAACAAGTGGCGCCATCCGTGGGACGCTACACTAAGATTTTTACCGAGAACTAGAATGACGAAACACGGAAGTCATAAGAGTCCGCATGGGAAGAAAACGCAGGACGACCTGCTAGGGAAGAAGCATCAAACTGATGCGGCCTCTAAGCAAGCCTCTGGGACAACCAGCACGCCTCAAAGCTTAGGAGCGCACCCAAACTTGATCTTCCCTGCAGTGGAATCGCTTACCAGGGTTACTCCCGCTATTACAACAATTACTAGCGAGATAGAACTGGAGCGCACTCCTCTTGCCATGCCAGAGGTGAACTTCACTAAGCCTCCCAACGCGCCTGTCCGTAACAAGGATCCTGCTTTGGAAACAGACTCCTTCGCGCTAGAAGGAGTCACTCCCGAGTTGGCCCCAAGTGACTTCGTATCTCAAAACTACGAAGCCTTGACTGCACTCATGCGAGAGGAGGCAAAGAAAAGGTCAAGCCAAAGTTTGCACGCCAGACTCAACTTTGACCCTAATCCTGATGCATCCCCACCGCGCTACCGAAAGGAAAGACGCGAGAAGGATAGCCGCAAGCAACCAGTGTTCGCCAGGATTGGAACGAAGGTTGTGGACGAAGAAACAGCCGACTTTCAGCACCTGGAGGAGCGTGAAGATGGGGAACGGCGCGCCAATGTCCACGCTAGGCTTGGCAGTCGCAGAATCCAAGATAGGCTTGGGCGACGGTGCTCCCCAAGCGAAAGCCCCTCAAGTTCAAATTCTGATGATAGTCGGCGCAAGCGCCGCAGAGGAGCAAGCTCAGATTCTGATGATAGTCGACGCAAGCGTCACAAAAGAGTTCGCTCATCTTCGAGTGATTCCTCGGACAACGAGGATAAAGAAACCGGACACTGGAAATCAAGAGGGAAATACCGCGACCAGGATGATGAAGACATGTCTCTTCCCTGGCGTCGCCAAAAGGTTGATGCGTTTACTAGGCGCATCAGTGACTTTTCTGAGAATAAGAAAAGGCGCATGCCTGCTAATGTCAAAACATATGATGGGACAGGTGATCCTGATGATCACCTAAAAATTTTCGAATCAGCAGCTACTATCGAAAATTGGCCACAGCCTGTGTGGTGCCATATGTTCAACTCCACATTAGTAGGGAATGCGCGCAACTGGTTTAGTAAGCTTCCACGCAGAAGCATTGGTGGGTTTGAAGAGTTGCGCAGAGCGTTTCGCTTAAACTTCACTCAAAGGAAGAAGTGCGCCAAAAACCCTGTAGAACTCGCTAGGGTTAAACAGCGACAAGGGGAATCCACAAGCGCTTTCATGGAACGCTTCAAGGACGAGTGCATGAAAGTCAAGGCGTGTCCAGAGATACTAAAAATATCGGGTTTTATGAATGCAATCAATAACCCAGATTTGATAAAAAAGCTAAACGATAAGGTTCCCCTAACCTTTGACGAACTCATGAAGCGCACGAGGTCTTTCGTCCAAGGAGAAGAAGCCGCTGCGGATAGCAAAAAAGGCTATTCGAACCATAGACCACAAGAAGAGTCAAGGAGACAATCCAATGACCAGGGTGGCAATCGTAACAGCCGCAGCAGAGGCTATCGCAACCAAGGGAGTGGAAGAGACAATGATAGATACACACCCCTCACAAAAACCCCAAGGGAGATATTTGTGACGGAGGGTGCGAACTTCCCGAAACCACCGCCAATCCGCACCCCAGAGGATAAGCGCATAGGGAATGGTTATTGCGAATACCATGGACAGAAGGGCCACACAACTAACGATTGCGTCCAACTGCGCCAATTGATTGACAAATTGGTAAAGGAAGGAAAGATGGACCACCTCGTAAAAAACATCAGAGAAGGGAAAGACAAACCAAAACCAGTGGCCAAGAAAGAGACGCCAAGAGAAAAGGCAGACATCATCTACATGATACAGCCATGGCCGCGCGCGACAAGACAGAAGGTCAGTCAACATTTTTCTAAGGAAAACGAGATTTCTTTCCCCTCCCTGACTGCGAACAACGCAGTGGTGGATCCACTTACCATTGAAATACATACGGGGGGTCACGACATCCGTCGCATGTATATAGATGGAGGTGCATCCGCTAATATTATATATGAACACTGCTTCAAGAAACTGCGACCTGAGATACAGAGTCAGTTGATCCCAGCCACAGCACCGCTCACTGGCTTCACAGGGGAGAAGATATGGCCCACGGGGCAATTGCGTCTATTTGTAGAAGTTGGTGACAAACCACACTCTACAGTTACCTGGATGGACTTCATGATAATCAGATCCCCCTCTCCGTACAATGGTATCATCGGGAGACCTGGAATATCATCTATCCGCGCCGTGCCATCCACAGCGCACGGGATGCTAAAGTTCCCAGTGGAAGGAGGTATTGTTACCCTTTACAATACCACCATACCACCCAAAGAATGCAACACAGTGACAAGTGACGTAAGCGTTGTTCCAGAACAGCGCGCAATTAAAGTCCCAAACCTAACGGTCGCCATTCACCCTGAATACCCGGATCAACAGGTATCTATTGGCGGGTCTCTGTCTGACAAAGGCATATCAGCTATATGCGCACTCTTGCAAAATAATTTGGATATTTTTGCATGGGAACCAAAGCATATGACAGGAGTGCCACGCTCCATCACGGAACATAAGCTGCAAATCCGACAAGGATATCCTCCAATACGACAGAAAAAGCGCGGACAAGCTCCAGACCGCGCAAAAGCCATCCTGGAAGAAGTACATAAACTAGTAGACGCAGGCATCATGCGTGAAGTCTACTACCATGACTGGCTCTCTAACCCAGTGATGGTAAAGAAGAGTGATGGCAGTTGGAGGATGTGCGTAGATTTCACATATCTCAATAAAGCATGTCCACAGGACTGCTACCCGCTACCGGAAATAGACTGGAAAATTGAGTCTCTATGTGGATATCCCTTCAAATGCTTCCTGGACGCATACAAGGGATACCACCAAATTCAAATGGCGGAGGAAGACGAAGAAAAGACGGCCTTCCACACAAGTCAAGGGGTCTACTGCTACACAAAGATGCCCTTCGGCCTAAAGAACGCAGGAGCAACATACCAAAGATTGGTGGACACTGCGTTCGAGAAGCAAGTGGGACGCAACTTGGAAGTATACGTCGATGATCTCGTCATCAAAAGCCATACAGAGGAAGAGCTGGTGCGCGACATGGAGGAAACGTTCAAAACACTCAGGAGAATCAACATGAAATTGAACCCTAAGAAGTGTACGTTTGGCGCTACGGAAGGCATGTTTCTCGGGTATTTGATAGAACCCGATGGGATCAAGCCTTGCCCAGAGAAGACTCAAGCAGTCATTGACCTCCCCTCACCGCGCACACTGAAAGAAGTTCAGTCACTAAACGGCAAGCTAGCCGGACTGAACCGATTCTTATCCAAATCAGCAGACAAGTCACTTCCCCTATTCAAGACACTCAAGAAGTGCACCAAAAAGGGAGACTTCAGGTGGACTGCGGAAGCAGAAGAAGCCTTTCAACAGCTCAAACAACACATAGCAGCACTCCCAAAACTTGTCGCACCCAGACCAGGGGAAGAGCTGATCATGTACCTATCTGCGACCCAAGGAGCAGTCAGCGCAGTGCTACTGACAGACAGGAACTCCGTCCAAACACCCATCTATTTTGTTAGTAAGGCGCTGAAGAAAACGGAGATTAACTACACTGCAATGGAGAAATTGGTCCTAGCCTTAGTGTTTGCAGCGAAAAGACTGCGCAGGTACTTCCAGGCGCATCCAATCGCTGTTATCACAGACCAACCCATCAAACAGGTTATATCGAAACCCGACGCATCGGGACGCCTACAAAAATGGAGTGTGTTACTGGGTGAGCACAACATATCATACAGACCGCGCACTGCAATTAAAGGGCAGATATTGGCCGACTTCATCATTGAGAAGCCGGATACAGACACCCCACCTGCGACAAGCAAGGAGGAACTTCAAGAACCATGGATCCTATTTACTGATGGATCCTCATGCGTAGATGGATCAGGAGGTGGCCTTATTCTCACCAACCCAGAAGGAGTTGAATTCACCTACGCACTGCGTTTTGAATTCACAGCCACGAACAACGAGGCAGAATACGAAGCACTCCTAGCTGGGTTACGCATCGCAACTCAAATGGGTGCACGCAACCTAGAAGTAAACGTCGATTCGCGGCTAGTGGCTAACCACGTGTCAGGAGAATATATAGCAAAGGAGGAACACATGATCCAATACCTCAAAAAGACCAAATCTCTGATCCAGAACTTCGATAGATTCATCATCAAGCAGGTTCCCAGGAGTGAAAATAGGAAAGCAGATGCGCTGAGCAAG
This sequence comes from Artemisia tridentata subsp. tridentata, assembly GCA_021014915.2. Lineage (NCBI taxonomy): Eukaryota > Viridiplantae > Streptophyta > Magnoliopsida > Asterales > Asteraceae > Artemisia > Artemisia tridentata. The sequence continues at coordinate 250,111,188 of CP139507.1, forward strand.
ATTGCATCCACCAGTTTTGCGCATCTATCAAAACAAGTTTTGGTGGAAACCTTGAAAAACAAGTCAATCACAGAGATGGAAATATCCACGGTGATAGAAGAGGAAAATCCTACGTGGATGACACCGATCATTGACTTCATCAGCAAGGGCATACTTCCCCAAGAGCAGAAGGAAGCTCGAAGAATCCGACGCATAGCGCAGCGATTCGAGCTCAGAGACAACGTCTTATATAGACGTTAATTCCTACAACCATGGCTTAGGTGTGTTGGACCTCTCCAGGCAGACTATGTACTTCGAGAGATCCACGCAGGCTCATGCAGCATGCACTCAGGACCACGGTCCATTGTAGCGCGCGCCCTAAGGTCTGGATACTATTGGCCAACTATGCACCGTGACGCACGTGACTTGGTACGGAAGTGCAATGATTGCCAAGTTCACAGACCTATTCCGCGCCGACCACAACATGAACTAACACCTATTACATCGCCATGGCCCTTCTACAAATGGGGTATCGACATCGCTGGACCTTTCCCCATTGCCGCAGGAGGATTGAAATTCCTCATTGTGGCAATAGATTACTTTACCAAGTGGATCGAAGCAAAGGCAGTAGCGACTATAACAGGTAACCAGGTGAAACGATTCGTGTGGGACAACATAGTATGTCGTTTTGGATTGCCTGGAGAAATTATCTCGGATAACGGAAAACAATTCCGTGATAATCCGTTCAAAGATTGGTGCGAACAACTGAACATCACGCAACACTTTGCATCAGTAACTCATCCACAAACCAATGGTCTGGTTGAGCGCGCAAACAGAAGCCTAGGCGAAGGGATCAAAGCGCGCATGGACAGACACAAAGGTAGATGGGTAGAAGAACTATCACATGTTCTCTGGGCGCACCGAACAACCATCAAGGTTAGCAACGGGGACACCCCCTTCTCTTTGGTCTATGGGACAGAAGCTGTAATACCAGCTGAAATCGGCATGCCAACCATCCGTACTGCGGAAGTTAACATGGCAACCAATGATGATGAGCGGCGCATAGACTTAGATCTATTGGAAGAGCGACGTGAACGCGCAGCAATACGCGAAGAGAAAGCTAAGTCGAGAATGAAAAAATACTATGATACCAAAGTACACAGCACTTCATTCAGACCAGGCGACTTCGTATACCGCGACAATGACTCAAGCCGCGCAGAAGACACTGGTAAGCTAGGACCAAAGTGGGAAGGACCTTACGAGGTCATAGAAGCACTTGGCAATGGAGCGTACAAGCTACGCGACAAGGACGGACGTGAGCTACAGCGAACATGGAACGTCCGCAACCTTAAACGGTGCTATCTTTGAAGAAGGCTACGGCCCAACATGGACACTCATGCGCTTTAGAAAGTGCCCCCAATAAAGATCCATGTAATTTTATTTTTTAAGTATTATCTAGATAAGTATTTTTTTTCAAAACTTGCAAGTATTAATAAAACGTTATGGTTTCTAGCTAACTCCATAACACATTTAACTTTATTGTTTGCATCTTTATCATCGTATTTCAATATTGTTATAATCTTGCCTACATGGCGTGCATGCACACTAAGACCCACGATGGCAGAAAGGATGAGTTAACCTAATAAACAACTCGTTGAGTAAGAGGGTTGCAAACCCATCAACATTGGATCACGAATCCTTGTTAAACACCTTGCGCTCAAGACGTTGGCGCAAGTTCCTTACGCACCCCACGACGGATGCGCAAAAGGGCACACTGTGCGCGTTTAACAACTCAGGAAGTCAAGACTCTTGACTCCTTAAAGTAAAATACGACAAGTAAAATTACAAAAATACATAGACGACTATGATTTCTTTCTTTACAATAAGTTAGACAAATTCAATACACGACTACGGTCAATATTTAAGGAAATTCATACACAATTATGATTCTTCTCTTTCTAAATACGCTTAGACACTTAAAGATATCTTCACGCAAAGATACATAAGTCATACAAGATCTACAAGGTCAAAAGCATAAGTATTTAGAAGTTACAAAAACACCAAGTACAAAAAGTAACCTTTTATTTATAGAATACGTTTCTACAAAAAGACTTGTACAAAAAAGTTAAATACTATATGTACGCCTTAACTGGCTGGAGCCCCCGCTCAAAGCTTCTTCCTTTGCATCCGCGAGCCTCTTCAACAACTCTGCATCATTAAGGGAAACAGTGGCCACGCAGACAGGCACACCATCGGATCTAGGCTGATGCGCAGCGCCTATGCCGCACAGAATGGCCTTTCCTTTCTCGCCTTTCTTTCGTGCGACCCTGGAAACATGCGCATTTAGCAACCTTTGCAAAGAAATCTCTTTCTCAAGACGGAAAGGATTCAGAATGTCACGAGGCTGGGCAAAAATGGGTACCTTCAACTGCGCTACATCAGGCTTCAAGAAGAAGTCCACCTGCTGATCTGCATCATCCTGCAGATGCCTAGGAAGAGTAAGCCCCGCCATGATCACGCTGATTGGCTGGTCCTGATCACGCTCCAAGAGAGCGATATGCGGAAGCTCAAGCTTCTTTAGCTCATCCATGGCAGCAACAAGCTCAGCATGGGCATTCGCCTTATACCCAGGCACCTCAGCAAGCGGCACAGTCAGCAACTTGGCCTCCGCAAGCTTGTCTGCGGCCGAGGTCTCACCGTGCGCAATAGCGCAATTCACAACCTTCCCAAAGGATGCGGTGACCTCAGGATGCTCCAGCGTACACATGGCGGCCAGGCGAAGACCATGACTGATCAACCACCTACGAAATAACACAAGTGTTAATAAGAAAAAGGGTCTCAAATATACACAAGCTATAAAGAGATAAAAGCATCATGTACCTGCGCTCAGCTATGGCCTGAACCATGTGAGGGTATAGCTCCTCATCATACTCGATGCTGAGCTTGCGGAGCTTCTCCTCCTGCGTCTTCAGCGCAAGCTCCACGCGACTGCGAAACTCCTCAATATTGGCAAAGTGCTTGCTCCTATTCTGTTCCAAGTACTTCAGCGCCCATAAGGAGTTACGCCTCTGACGGTTCGCATGAGCACGCTCTCACTCCAGCTCAGCCATCACCATGACCTTCTCCTCACCCATTTTTCGCGCAGACGACTCTGCGCGCTCCAGTTTAGCCTTGGAGCTCAGCTGCTCAGCTTTAGAGCTTGCTAATTCAGCCTGCACAGACGCTAATTGCGCCTGCAGCCTGGAAACTTCCTCAGACTTGTGCACCCTTGCTTGCGCCACCAGCTCAGACTGGCGCACAGCTATAGAGGCAAGCTCCTCCATCGTAGAGTCAAATGGACTTGACTCCACTTCAACATCCCTCGGTGAACGCGCCCCGTCCAGAGCATGACTCACCTCGGGTGGCGCACTCCCATCTAGGACGCCAGCATCCTCCACAGGCTGTTCACTGCACAAAGCATCAAGAAACAAGGTTAGTGCACGGTCAAGCATACACAAAATCCTAAGGAATTGCTAAAAAATACTTACATGGGGGGAGGAGTCGAGGACACGTCCTTCTCCTTCTCAGTCTCAGTCGTGGACATACCTCCACCAGACTTCTCAACATCCACACTGAGGACACGAAGGAACAAAGTTAGCACAAAATATAACTTGACAAAAGTTTATAATAACTAAGGTACTTACTTCATCTGCACCTCAGTAAAAGACGAGCTTCCCCCAGCCTCAGTCCGCGGCCTCTTGGAGGGCCCTTCACCATCACTGCCAAGCGCTCTCTTGCGCGTCAGTGGGGAGCTCTCCTCCATCTCACTGTCAGTCTCCTCTAAATGGATCACCGTTTCAGGAAGAGGAGGCTGCGCAGCGTCAGGACCTGGCTGCACAGGAGGAGCCACCTCCTGTATTGGCTCAGCTACGATCACATCAGGGGAGCCTTCGGGATCTGGGATAACCAAATCCACGACGCGCCCTGCTGTTGCCTGCAGAATAGTCTGCTCACCATCCCCCAAAGGACGCACTCCCACTGCCACGGAACGCGGATTCTCCAGACGTACAACCGAAAAAAGATCCATCTCTACGCATAAAATAGACAAAAAAAAGCAAGTTACATAAAGTACGAAAGACGAAGAAACACTTACACTAATAACGACAGTAAGGCGATAGAAGGAGCACCCACCCGTGCCATCCGCATGCAAGAATGTGGGAACTTCTGTCTCATGCTCAGAATAGTTGCGACTGATGCCCATGTGCACCAGGAATGCTTCCGGATACGGTTTGATCGGAAGGCGATTCTCATCTATTATCGCCGCATGATCCACGTTATACCACGTCTCAGGAGGGCGCTCATCCTTGGGCAGATTGGCACGGGTGTAGAATTGGAAATTGGAGGGGAAGACAGCATCATCAACCCAAAAGAACTTCTCCCTCCAATCCTTGAGCTTATCTACCTTCTGTACATAGCACTGTAACCTTCCTACGCGCTTCGAGAAAGTAACCCACCCATTTGACCACGTCGCGTGATAAAACGCGCGAAATAAGTGGAGGGATGGGTGAATCGCTAACAAGCGACAGTTCACCTCAAAATTAGCAATCTTCCCAGCACCAATACAATGCAACTGGGAGATGTGGAGGTCGTAATAATGGAGTATGTCACTCAATAACACGGAGATGGGGACGCGCTGATTCGCCCACTCGAAAAAGCGCGTATATAACCCCACCTTCCCGGCAGGGAAATCCGCGATGGTGTCATTCGGACCTGGTACCTCTGGGCGCAGGCCCAAAGGGATAAAATAATCCGAAGTGAACTGCACTAGTTCCTCCTCGGTTATGTTAGAACGGAAATCATGAAGTTGCGCTACCATTTTGTGATTCAGACTATGTGCGCACGCGCTATTACCTATGAATTATCGTTCTTGAAAGCAGATTTGAAGATGTAAAAATGGTGGAATTGCGATTTTTTTAACTGTGGATGTCACAGTGAATGAGAGGCGGTAGTTTATATACTTTTCCCATCCACCACAGATGAGTGACACGTGTATCCCACTATCTCAAATCGTGTGGCTAGGATAAAGGATGGTACAAGACAAGTGGGCAACCTCTCCATTTCCCAAGGTACCCAAATTGCACTTTTTTGGACTAGATACATGATACGTGTATTTTTTAGGCGGTATATTTTTGAAAGCTTCCCGCGTACGCGTGAGGAATTAATTCGACACGACTTTAGTCTAGCATCCGCAGGTTTTACCCTGCGCATACTAGACTGGGGGGACATGATGACGTATAGTCCATACCCGGGTCACGAACCCGATTAGTAAACAATACTAACAATTAAGCCCACCACGTATGGGCCGCAACTGGACTACCAGTTATGTGACTTGGGTCGACAAGGCCCAAGCCCAAAGTTATTTCCGGATAATATATGGAGTATCTTCTAAATAAAGAGGATATATACCAAATATCCGATGTCGGCTAACACGCCGAGGAGTAGGGAACACGAAACCTACTAGGGTTTCGTGCATATATAAAGGGCATTCCAGCCCTCGGTAGAGGTACGATCTTCAGAAAACCCTAACCCCTTACTAAACCCTACATTCGATTACTTACTCTCACGCCGGAGGATAATCGGGGGAGACAATCCCTCGATAAGCCTAACGGTGTTTGTTCTTTTTCTTAGTGCGCAGGTTCCATCAAGCATTAAGATTCGAATTGGTACGAGAATAGAAGCCCTGTCAAGGAACGCCCAACTTTTGTATCAACACTCTAAAAAGTTCAGAACCTTTCTGTCTCTCACTAGGAAGCAATACGGGTAGAAAGTGAATACGTATAAAACGTATTCGAAGCTTGGTGGGACTGCCTTCATTCCTTCTGCTTCATTCTTGTGCTACGTTCGATATCCCCAGTTTCTTCACCACCTTTTTAAAGGTGTGGTATGTGCTCATAATCTCTTCATTCTTTGCACGTTAAAACTTGAAGCATTGCATAACATGCATACCTATTCGAACGTTTAACATTCTGTTACACATGGTTGTCATGTTTAAATGAAAGGGAAATAACCTCACGTTATAACCACAGCACGTTAAAAACCACATAAGATCACATACAAGCGTATTAACTCTTCATGCATATCACCTTTCTTAGCATTGCATTCGAACGCCCTTATATCTATCCTATACGCTTAAAATATTGAACAAGGAACTATATAAATGGCGAGGGAACTTGTAAGGATCATTGAATATTCGTCTCTCAACCACACAAGTCACCAAACGCATAATAATAAACCGCGAATACACAAATGTTACACGCTCAATGAATGTGTGATATATATAAAAACTTCACCAAGTCTTTTAACTATAAAACGAGCCATAACGCCTAATAAACACACGAGTATCTCGTAATCTCGACATACAATACATATATTTTGTTACACGGCCTATTAAACGACCTACCAACCTACATTTTTCATGTTAACAACCTGCCCTGAAAACGACTCACCATCACCTTCTCACACATGTTCCCGTCAAGCTTGATTTTGATGATTGGAATTACGGCTCTTGGGAATTAAGGAGGCGTGGGATTTAATTAGTAACCTTGTGAAAGATAATAAACGATCTTGCACTTCGGCTTTGAAAACTGAGCTACGGTCGATCAAGCTTGGTGACTTAAGTATGGAGGCGTATTTTCAGAAAATCGAGTCGATTATAACTGTTTTGGCTAGCCTTGATTCACCTGTTAGTGATGAAGATGTGGTTCATTATGTGCTCGATGGTCTCCCGGAAAAATACAATCAAGTTTGTGGGTATATGCATTACAAATACACTTTTCCAGATTTCCACACGGCTCGCTCCTTGTTGATTACCGAAGAGATGCGGCTCAAGTCCAAATCTCTTGCATCTCCTGTGGACTCCACCTCGTCTTCTCCTATTGTACTTTTGACCGAATCAGGTACATCTCATCGCTCTTCTAATCCACCAGTTAAATCGTGGCACCCATGTTTTAATTTTGCAAAAGGGTCATGTCGGTTTGGTAGTGAATGTTGTTATGTACATGATGAGAATGCTAAAACCAATACAAGTAACTCGTGACATTCTAGTTATACCACAGATGCTCTGCTTCCTAAGTTGTTGGACAAGTTAGGCTTGCATGATAGTGGGACCAGTAGGAACAATAATACCCTTCCAAAAATTTCACAACCTGTGGCGTACAATGCTACTATTACTCCCAATTCCTTGTATTACCCAGCCCAATATGTTAGTCCATTTGTCATGCCTCCACCGACCCACTATATGGTTCCTCCACCGGGCTTTGCTTACCCCCCGACTCATCACCCACTAGTCCAACAGTCGGCATAACCACCTGCTGTTGCGGGCTCGGTTCAACAGGCTCAGCCATCTGCCCCACTCATTTCTGTCACAGGGCCCACGGATAACACGGGACAAACAACCACGCTTCCTTACGCATTCACTGCTGGGACACTTCATGACCCTAGTACCGGTGCTTGGAATATGGATACAGGTGCGAGTTCTCATTTAAATGATTCGGTTACTAGTCTTACTACTATTTTTATTTCGTGTATGTATCCATCCATTTCGGTTGGTGATGGTCATTCTATACCTGTCACTAATTCGGGACATAGCATTTTGTCTACTACCTCTAGATCACTCCATCTAAATAATGTTCTCATTACACCTCATATTGTTAAAAATTTAATTGATGTTCGTAAATTTGTTCGTGATAATAATTGTACTGTTGAATTTGACCCCTTTGGTTTTTATGTTAAGGATTTCCTGACGCGTCGGGTGCTTCTTCGCTGTGATAGCATAGGGGATCTTTACCTAGTTACTGCACCATCTCCTATCCCGCATGCATTTCTTGTGAGTCAGCATACGTGGCACCAACGACTTGGGCATCCTGGAAGTGAAGTGTTACGTTGTCTAGTGTCTTCTAATTTTATTTCCTGTAATAAAGAGAAGCCTCCCATTCTTTGTCATGCTTGTCAGCTTGGCAAACACGTGCGGCTTCCGTTTGTTAGTTCTAATACTGTGGTAAGTTCTTGTTTCGACATTATTCACTCGGATGTGTGGACATCACCCATTCTGAGTCTTTCAGGTTTCAAATATTATGTTCTGTTTTTGGATAATTATTCGCAATTTGTTTGGGTTTATCCGTTAATTCATAAGTCTGATGTGTTATCCAAATTTGTGTTTTTTCGTAAATTTGTTCATACCCAGTTTAATTGTGAAATTAAGCCGTTTCAGTGTGATCATGGTGGTGAATTCGACAATCCTGCCTTACACAAACTATTTGCCAACAATGGCATTCAGTTTCGTTTTTCTTGTGCCTATAACTCTCAACAAAATGGTAAGTCCGAACGTATGATTCATACTATCAACAACCTCATTCGGACCTTACTTTTTCAAGCTAATCTACCACCAACCTTTTGGGTCAAAGCCCAAAACATGGCCGTTTATTTACTTAATATATTACCGTCCACCGCCATTGCAAATGATATTCCCTATACCCGCTTATATGGACAAAATCAGGACTATAATCTCCTACGCAGCTTTGGATGCCTATGCTATCCTCATGTCTACACCACTCAGAAACTTGAACCTCGGGCCACACCGTCGATCTTTTTAGGACATGCCTCAAACCATTGCGGTTACTGTTGCTTTGATTTAAACACTAAGCAAATTGTCATTTCCCGTCATGTAACCTTCGATGAAACTGTTTTCCCATATGGCACCGTTTCTAACGTCCCACCACCTCAATATAATTTTCTTGATGACATACCGGATATCCCTCACAGTTTACCTCCCACATTAGCTCTTGTTCCCCAAAATGCTCCCACTGACCCAACTCCGATTCAATCACCTCATGTCACAACCGGCCCATATTCGAACCAACCTCCTTCGCCTATTACTACAACCCAACAAACCCACTCATCACACCCTGCGGCCCAAACGCTTACCCCTGTTAATCTTTTCCCTACACCATCACAATCACCCTCAGCCCAACCTTCCACTACGACTCAATCCACAATTATACCCGGTCCACCTCACAACCCAAACCCGGTCTCGATTCACCCAATGGTCACACACTATCGTGTTGGTACTAACCGTCCCACTGAGTGTCTCAATATGATTGTTTCTTCGGTCTCCCCTTTACCTAAAACCTATAGTGATGCGTTTAATGATCCGAATTGGCAAAATTCTATGTGTGATGAATATCATGCACTTATTAAAAATAATACTTGGACTCTCGTACCGCGACCCACGGACGTCAATATTGTCCGTTGTATGTGGCTTTTTCGCCATAAGTATCATGCTGATGGCACACTTAGCAGATACAAAGCTTGACTTGTGGCGAACGGAAGTACTCAGATAGAGGGAGTGAATGTTGATGAGACTTTTAGTCCGGTTGTTAAACCGGGCACTATTCGGACTGTTCTCAGTTTAGCTGCTTCTCGACATTAGCCTGTTCATCAGCTTGATGTCAATAATGCCTTTTTACATGGTGATCTATCTGAGACAGTTTATATGCATCAGCCTCCGGGATTTGGGGATTCTGCTCATCCTGACTATGTTTGTTTATTACAGCGGTCTCTTTATGGGCTTAAACAAGCCCCACGAGCATGGTTTCAGAGATCTATTTCATTCATCACTCGTGTTGGGTTTCACCATAGTCGTTGTGATTCTTCTCTGTTCATTTAGCGCCAGGGATCTGACACTGCTTATTTGTTGTTATATGAGGATGATATTGTTCTTACTGCCTCTTCTGAGTCATTGCTACAGCAGGTCATTGGTTGGTTACATCAGGAGTTCTCCATGACAGATTTGGGTTCTCTTAACTATTTTTTGGGCATTTCTGTTACTCGTGATTCTTCCGGGATGTTTTTATCCCAGAAGAAATATGCTATTGAGATTTTTGAGCGGGCTGGTATGGTTAATTCGAATCCCATTCGTACTCATGTTGATACTGAGTCCAAGCTGGGTGATACAGGTGATATGGTTTCTCATCCAACATTATATCGTAGTCTGGCAGGGTCTTTTCAGTACCTTACTTTTACTCGGCCAAATATTTCGTATGATGTTCAGTAGGTTTGTCTTCATATGCATGATCCGCGAGAGCCTCATTTGTCAGCTCTTAAACGGATTTTACGCTATGTCCGTGGTACTTTGGACTATGGGTTACAATTATTTTCTTCTTTTACTTCAGATTTAGTCGCTTTTTCAGATGCGGATTGGGCTGGTTGTCCAACTACACGGCGTTCGACTTCGGGTTATTGTGTATTTCTGGGCAACAACTTACTCTCTTGGTCCTCTAAGCGTTAGCCTACGCTTTCTCGTTCCAGTGCTGAGGCAGAGTATCGTGGTGTTGCAAATGCTGTTGCGGAAACTTGTTGGATCCGCAACTTATTGTGTGAGTTGCATTCTCCATTGTCTTCCGCTACACTTGTTTATTGTGATAATGTTAGTGCTGTTTATTTGTCCTGCAATCCAGTTCAACATCAGCGTACGAAACACATTGAGATTGACATACATTTTGTTCGTGATTTAGTTGCTGCTGGTCAGGTTCGTGTTCTACATGTTACATCTCGTTATCAGTTTGCGGATATCTTCACGAAAGGCTTACCATCGGCCTTATTTGAGGAATTTCAGTCCAGTTTGAGCGTCCGGTGTCCTCCCGCTCAAACTGCGGGGGAGTGTTAGTCGATATTATTATATAGTTTAGCCCATATGATTGTTATGTATTATGACGGGCTCAAGCCCAAGTCTAGAACTATCTATGTATGTATTTATATGGTTCGGTTGTGGAATGCAAAACACAGACAATTTCACCATTCTGCAATAATTTGGCTGGTCATACGGTATATTATTATCTTACATGAAATTGGTTAAGTTCTTTTCGCTATTTTAGATTCTGTTCATATCAAGTTTCTTCATTAAGAGTAGATGAGGAATGTGTATGTCCAATTTAGGGAAGATAAGCATGTAGCAAGTGCTCTTCAGATATGTAATTTTTTTATTTATAAGACGACTAATATTTTATGCTTTGAATTTAGGGCCAAATATACAACTAGCCCGGTTTATTAAAGTGTTGGGCTTTTTGGCCCCAAAAAAGTCGCTTTCCCAAAATAGCCCAGGAAATAAGCGACTTTCAAAAAGTCGCTTAAAGCGACTTTTTTGTCAATTAAGCGACTTACTACTTGTGTCTTTTTGCAGCCAAAAAGTCACTTTTTTAAGCGACTTTTGCTAGATTTTAAGCGACTTTTTGACTTTTTAAGCGACATTTCGCTAGGGGCCAAAAAGTACACGCCACGTGTCGCTCTCACATTTAGTCGCTTATTTCTTGGGCTATTTTGAGAAAGCGACTTTTTTGGGGCTAAAAAAGCCCAACACATTAAGCGACCGGGCTATTTGTTGAATTGGCCCTTGAATTTAACCTATAGCATGCGCATTAATGTAGTCGCATGCAACTAAAGCGTAGTTTGTACTTAATGGCTTACGGATCCTATTTTAGTATGTCATAGTAGCAATAGGTTACAAATCATATTCTATATTCAGTTAGTGTGATCAAACCTTTTTTTAGCAAGTGTATACTAGCAAGATTAGAGGAAGGTTTGCTAAGACATGGAATTTGACATTTTGAGCTAGGAACTGTAAACTTTGCATATTGCATAGTGATCATGATTACAATGTTATGTGTATATATAATACACAATGGGCCTAAACATAAGTAATACACACAAATACAAATAGGGCCATTGTGCCATGCTAAATATCCTGCTAACATCTCCCTGCAGTTTGAGTGGGAGAGGAACGAACACTCAAGCTGGAGCGAAACTCATCAAATAAAACCGTAGGTAAGCCTTTGGTAAAGATATCCGCATATTGATAACGAGAGGGAACATGTAGGACCTGTATATGACCAGTGGCAACCAAGTCATGAACAAAGTGAAAGATAGACCGCACTTACATTGTAACAATAAACAAGTGTAGCTGTAGATAATGGTGTATGAAGCTCTCGTTAAAGGTTACACAACCAACAAGTTTCGGCAACAGCATTGGTAACACCCCTATACTCAACTTCAGCACTAGAGCGAGAGAGGGTAACCTGTCTCTTCGAAGACCAAGATAGAAGATTGTTGCCAAGAAAAACACAATAAACAGAGGTAGACCGACGTGTAGTGGGACATCCAGCCTAATTTGCATCAGAATAAGGAACCAAGGAATATATCGTAGAAGAATAAAGCTGCAAACCATAAGTTAATGTGCCACAAACATAGCGCAAGATCCGCTTGAGAGCAGAGAAATGAGGCTCTCGAGGATCATGCATATAGAGACAGACCTGCTGAACTGCATATGATATATCAGGCCGTGTAAATGTCAAACACTGAAGGGCCCCGGCAAGACTGCGATATAAGGTAGGATCAGAAATAGAATCACCATCAGCAGAATGCATACAATCCGTGTCGACAAGAGTACGAAATGGATTACAAGTAAGCATACCAGTACGCTCAAGCACCTCAGTGGCATACTTCTGTTGAGATAGAAACATCCCAGAAGTATTGCGAGTCAAAGAAACACCCAAAAAATAATTAAGAGGGCCTAAGTCAGTCATGGAGAACTCCGCATGTAGAGAAGTAATGATACGCTGAAGAAAAGCTATAGAAGATGCAGTCAATGTAATATCATCAACATATAAACGCAAATAAGCGATATATGTCGCCTGTCGATAAATAAAAAGTGATATGTCACATCGACTATGATGAAAACCAACCCTAGCAGCATATGCTGCAAACCGCTGAAACCAAGCCCGAGGGGCTTGTTTAAGCCCATAAAGTGATCTCTGTAAAAGACAACGTGATCAGGATGTCGCAGATCCCGAAAACTAGGAGGCTGCTGCATATAAACAGTCTCTGATAACAAGCCATGCAAAAAAGCATTCTTGACATCAAACTGATGTGTTAGTGCAAATATTACGATATTTAATCTATACAGTCTCGTTTGTTTTGATTGATGACAAACCATGTAACTTGTAATACATAACGTAAAATATACAAGTTACTCGTAATCATATATTTTCTCAACATACATTCAATATCTCTTGAAGCCTCAAGTCCTTGTATGCTACAACACAGGTTCGTACATGTTTGTTATGTTGCGTTATGATCAAAACCCAAATTAACCATCAAACATGTTTAGTTAAATAGTTTACATAAAGCCAAAACCATTTTTATAAAACACTTATAAGTAACTTTTGTTACTTACACTTTTATAAAAATACATAGTTAAATAAAACATGTAAATGGCTTGGACTATCAATAACCCAAAACCAATGACCCATAATCCATAAACCATAACCCACGACCTATGTGCATTAAATGCATCATACATTAAATGTGAATTCTTGGACTATGCATAACCCAAAACCCATGACCCATAACCTATGACCCATGAACCATGTGCATTAATGTGCATTACATCATGCATGACATCACAATGGGTAAAACCCATGACCCATGACCCAAAGTCCATAACCCATGACCCAAGATTTCTTTGACATCAGGCATGACATCACATGACCCATGCACCTTAACCCATAACCCAAAACCCAGAATTGTAACCCAAGATCTGGACTGGTAATACCAGATAGCCAGATCCCTAGGTTATAACTGGCCGGATCCCTTTTGTAAGGGATCTGCCGGATCCAGGTGAACAGTGACTTCTTTGCCTATATATACAAGGCCATTTCCTCATTGTTAAACACACCTTTCACACACTTTCTCTCCACAATTTCTAACACATTTAGATTAGTAGGAAAACATGTAAAACACCTTCTTTCTCATATGATCATAATGCTTCTAACTTTTATTTTGTTGTAAGCATACTCCTGAAGTGATCCTCCAAAGCAAGCCTAGAGATCTTGCATCCTTACTACTAAAGTGATCCTCCGAAGCAAGCTTAGAGATCTTTGATGAACTCAAATAAGTACATTTTATTACTATCATTTATCCTATTTATTTGACTTGTTTTACTATATTATGTATGAGGATTGATACTTAATCGTTTACTTTTGTAATTCTGATGAACTCAAATAA